>PVKU01004618.1:0-142355 GCA_004027475.1 Anoura caudifer | reverse complement strand
ATTCCAAGTCATGAAAATCAAAGACCTACATCCAAGATTGCTCTATCCAGCAAAGCTGTCATTTAGAATGGAAGGGAAGATAAAGTGCTTCTCAGATAAGGTCAAGTTCAAGGAGTTCATCATCACCAAGCCCTTATTATATGAAATGTTAAAGGGACTTATCTAAGAAAAAGAAGATAAAAAATATGAACAGTAAAAAAACAGCAAACTCACAGGTATTAACAACCAGACCTAAAACAAAAGCCAACTAAGCAGATCACTACAATAGGAGCAGAAACACAGAAATGGAGATCACATGGAGGGTTAGCAATAGGGGAGTGGGAGGAGGAGAGAGGGAGACAAGATACATAGAACAAGTAGCACAGACGGTAGGTAGAAAGTAGACAGGGGGAGGGCAAGAATAGTGTGGGAAATGTAGAAGCTAAAGAACTTATGCCACATGGGCATGAACTAAAGGGGGGAATGTGGGTGGGAGGGGGTGTGCAGGGTGGAGGGGAATGAAGAGGGGGAAATGGGACAGCTGTAATAGCATAATCAATAAAATATAATTAAAAAATATATATTTGCCTCTTCCCCTAAAGGCAGTCACTGTCCTTTTGTTGGGTTCCTATTCTTACCTTTATTTATAGTTTAATTTCCTACATATGTAACCTTAAATGATAGGGTTTATTTTGGTCTATTTTGTACCTTTATGTAAATGAAATCAAACTATATATATTCCTTAGGTTACTTCTTAACATGTTTTTAAGATTCATTCAAGATATCATATATATCTATACATTTCTATGGTTACATAACATTCTAAAACATATATATATTTCATAATCATTTTTTGTTGTTAGACATGGGTGACTTCCAGGAATATTTTTTACAATTACAAATAATGCTACCATGAACACTTTTGTACATGAACCCTGAAGCATATGTGCACATAATTCTTTAAGTATATACATAAGAATGAACTAACTGGATCATACACTATGCCTATCTTCAAAGTTACTAGATATAAAATTTCCCAAACTGGTTATAGGCAAACTACACTCCTATTAGTGAACTACGAGTGTCTCCATTACTCATCATCCTTGCCAATACTTAATCTCATATATTTTGCTTTTTGTCATTTTAGTGGGTAAACACTAGTATATCTTTGTGGTTTTAATGAATCTTTCTCTAATCACCAATAAAATTTAGAAAGCTCTCATATGTTTAATAGCTACTTAAATTTCCTCTTTCTGAAGTACCTGTTAAATCTTTTGCTTATTTTCTATCAACTGTTGACATATACTTTGATCATTCTACAAGACCACCAAAACTGTACTCAGTTTCACAGCTGTTCTTCCAGATTTGCAAATGCTCTCACTCACTCACTACACAGATGCTATTTGAGGGGTAGGTATAAATTTCTCGGTTCTCAGCTTTCACTTATTGTGGCCTGACAATTCTCCACTATCTTGTTAGTTCTTTAATGTTTTTAAGAGGTTTTCTTTTTAATTTATTCTTATTAGTTTTACTTGTCCTCACTTAGAAGATTGGTTGAATTTATTATCCCATCATTCCAAAAATACGATATTTCTACAGGACTTTGTTGTCTGGGATTTACATAGAAAGTACATTAATCATTTCACTTAAAAACTCACTACATGGATTTCTGCTTCTGCCTAAAAAGAAATAACTATTATTAGAATTACTCTCTCAATACAAACAATTGGAAAACTAGGGAAAAAATGAAATAATAGTTCTATATTATTAAATAACAGACAGAACAAGACCATGATCCTATAGGAAGAGAAATAATTTAGATGAGCTCTATGACTAACTCAGCTTTCTGCCAGGAGAAAATTTATGTACCGTTATAAAGGGAGAGGGTACCAAACAATGTTTGGTAGTTTCACTGAGTTGAAGAGACAAAAATGAAATTTGGGGAGGCTGAGGTGGCTAGAATTTGGAAGGCAGAATACAAAGCAGAGACTGCTATGAAGAGAAGATCCTCCAGAAATCTTTAGATTTGTCATCTTCAGTCTGGATGTCAGTACACATATCTACACAGGATAATATGCCCTCAGGTCAGGCAAAGACCAATTGCTAGCAGAGAACAATTACTGGGGAGCTGACACACTAGGGGCTGACAATTGCTCAATTATCCACCAGCCCAGGAGGAGAGATGCTGTTAAATACATGAAAGCATTTGGTATAAACCCCAAAGGACTGTGCTTTCATAGTTAGAACTAAACTAACCCTAAAATAAAGCCGACCACAGACCTACTCAAAGAAAAGCTTAAAAACAGCCTTTGAAATTATCAAGCTGTTCTGTGCCTACAATGTCTACCAGAACAAATGCAAAACTCAATATAATTATTTAAAATATCCAGAATTCAGCCCTGGTTGGTATGGCTCAGTGGATTGGGTGCTGGCCTGTGAACCAAAGGGTCACCAGTTTGATTCCCAGTCTAGGGCACATGCCTGGGTTGTGGGCCAGGATCCCAGTATGGGGCATTTGAGAGGCAACCACACATTGATGCTTCTCTCTCTCTTTCTCCCTCCCTTCCCCTCTGTCTATAAATAAATAAATAAAATCTTTAAAATAAATAAATAAAACATCTAGTGTTTAATAAAAAATTGATATGTGAAAGCAGAAAAAATATTAAATATAATGAGGAGAAAAATAAGTCAAAGAAAGCAAACCAAAAATAACAAAGATGATAAAATTAACAGATAAGACCTTTAAGAATTTGAAAGAAAATATGAACATAATAAAGACAGAAATAGAAGGTAAAAGAATAAACACCATGGAATTTAGAAGATAAAAAATGCTGTATCTAAAATGAAAATTTCACTGGAGAGGATGAACATAAATTAGATGCTACAGAATAAAAGACCAGTAAACCTTAAAACCTAGTAACAGAAACTATTCAACTTAAGCATAAAATTAAGACCAAAAAAATAAACATTAGCCTCAGAGTTATGTGGTATAATGTTATGTATGTAATTATAGTTTCAGGAAGAATTGGAGTGGGTGAGTCAAAATAATATCTGATATAATTAGGGGATAAAAATTATCCACATGACAAAAACTAAAACCCACAAGTCCAAGAAGCTTATCAAGACTAATAAAAACCACAAAGAAAATCATACCAAGGCATTTCACAAATTGATAAAAACATGAATAAAAAGAAAGTCAAAAGCAGCTAAAGGAGAATGATATATTATATACACAGGAACAAAGATGCAAAATATCACAGATTTCTCATCTGAAATCAAGTAAAGCAGAAGAAAATTGAACATTTTTTAAATGCTGAGAACAAAAACTGTCAATCTTAACTATGTATATTGTGAAAATACCCTTTAAAAATGAATATGAAAGATATATAATTGTTATCAGACAAACAAAAGCTGAGAGAGATTATTGCCAAGAAACCTGTCCTATAGGATATGTTATGTACATTTTCCAAGCAGAAAAGCAATTGTAATGGATAATTTTGTTATGGTTAATTTCGTGTGTCAACTTCACTGGGCTAAGGGATGTCCAAATAGCAGGTGTAACATTATTTCTGGGTGTGTCTGTGAAGGTCTTTCTGGAAGAGATTAGCGTTTGAATCAGTCCTGAGTAAAGAAGATCTGTCCTCACCAGTGAGAGCAAGGGTCGTCCAATCTGTTAAGGGCCTAAATTGAACAAAAAGATAGGTGAAGACTGAATTCCCTCTTTATGTTTTAGTTAAGATATCCATCTTCTCTTGCCCTGAGCCATTGGCAATGTTGGTTTTTAGGTTTCAGATTCAGACTTGGTCTCAAATCATTGGCTGTGGCAGACCCTTATGCATGGCATGGGCCCAGCTCCCACTCAGAGATGCACAGGACCCACACCCACAGATAGGTTCTCTCATGAGTAATCAGATTTGCAATATACCTGGGCTGCTTTGAGTCTTGCATTTTGCTGAAAACTGCCTCATCTTGAAAGTGCTAAACCTTGCAGGGACCAGTGTAACTGGCTGGTCCCTGTAACTTCTATGAAATCCTAGAAGAGGGAAAACAATACATCTTTCATCGCCTGGGGCCGGAATCAGTGTGGAGATATTAGCTACAAAGATGTACAAGGAAATTTTCTAGGGTACATGGAAATATTTTATATTTTGATCATTGTGATGTTTACACAGGTATATATATTGTCCAAAATTATGCAACTGTACCTTGAAAACTGATGCATTTCATTGCATGTGATTTATTCATCAGTAAATTTAATTTTTATTGAAACACTTTCTAATTTGCAGGCCAGTGCATCAGGCTCCACCTTCCTATTCCCCTTCATTCAGCCTGTATTCCAAACTCCCTGACTCCTGGCAATAACCAGAAAGAGCAGTTCTATCTTTTCCATGAGTCTCAACCTAGAATGTCACTCTTTCTATGTGTACTTCTCCACAAACTCTTATTTATCCTTTATGACCTTGTTTAAATGACATCTGAAAAGAATGTGTTCTGCCATGTTGTTACTCCACAACATTGAAAAAGGCAACTAACCATCCTCAAGCTAATATCCTCATTTGTAATAAAAGAATATAAATTCTTTCCTCACAGAAATTTTTGTAAGGGTTGAATAAAGGAGGATACATAAAAAGTATTTGGAATACAACAGACACATGATAAAGGCTCATTGTCAACCTTCTATCGCAGCTCTCATCACATTGTCATATAATTATCTCAAATATCTACCAAAGTGTCATACAAACAATGAATAACTAAATATGTATTAATTATATTAACATGAATGAAGATGGGTGAACAAGGGGCCAAGTGGTTGAGATATTAATTCTAAGTTTCTTACTATTTTCATAGAAGATTGAACTCCTTTATTCCTTTATTTTCTTCAGCACAAATATTTTCCATGTAAAATATGTTATTAAGATTATATAATAAAGATGATCCAAATGGAGACATAATTGGTATATTCCAAGAGGGCTCTCTGTGTGGATAATGAGAGTCTTATAAAATTGTATAATGACTCTACAATGACATGTGATAATTTATTAGAGTTTATTACTACTAATAAAAATAAGGAACAGGCTTCCCCAGAATGTACTACTTTGGCATATAGATTATTTTGAGTTGAAGACAATCAAAACCCTGCAGGCTCAAAATAAACTTCTGCCCTTTTCTTAAGTATTTAGAAGAATCTGTTAATAAATTGTGAGCCTTGCCTATAATTAATTATTAATAGAGATAAGTTTTTCTGACTTATATATAGGGTAGGACCAACTTCTAATTACCTATCATCTGTTCTTCTTACCTACATGCAAATGACTTTCCCCCTCTGAAGCCTCAGGGCATCTTACTCCTCAAAATACCATATGTATATCTCATTCTACCTTTCTGTCTTTGAAACTTTCATATATGTGGGATCTCTGACTTGCTCATGTCTGTGTGGTTCCCATACGTATGTAAGCAATTAAATTTGATTATTTTTCTCTTGTTATTCTGTCTTATGTAAATTTAATTATTAGACTAGCTGAAAGAGCCTAGATAAAGGCAAATTTCTTCTTCCCTCATAATTTCAAAGATTGGTAGTGATATCTATTACCTTCTGTTTAGGACCAAAACATGTGATATTTTATGGGTATAATCCACCATATTTTAAAAGTGTTAGATCTCTTAAATTAATTTTACAATATAAAATACTCATTATTCTGCCTTCTTAAGAGCAACTGAAACAAGAAGACAGATTTTTCTTATACCTTTATATTAATGTCATCAACCTTGGGGGTTTTCTTTCCTCATCTTGCTTAAAAGCAGCCTATTTTAGTTTTGATAAAACCCAAGATTTCTGTATTCAAGCCTGACACCATAAAATGAGGGCAAAAACATCTGGTGGGTGTGGAAAGCAGTCGTCATTTTGTACAGGCCGATGGCAGTTGTAAGAGAGAAGCAAAAAGACAGCTGTGAGGAGGCTCTGAGCGGTTCCTATTTTCAGGATGTGCTGAACTCATAATTCAGGCCTAATGAATGTGTCTTTGAGATGTAACAGCCTGTTTAGATGCCTGCTTCCACCACTGCACAAAGACTGAATACAGAAATGGTAGTGATTTCATGTAAAATTCATAAATAAAGTGCAAAGACAAGGGGAATGGTGTGCCCCAGTGCTACCTGATGAATTGTCATGTGGCGTGAGGACTAAGTCAACAGGGCTGTTTTTAAAGCCCTTGCTGCAGTTTATGTTATGTTGCTAGGAATATATGTAGAGCCAAAATATTTAATAATGTCCACAACACCATGCTGCATAAAAAATGGATATGCTGTGTTCTTCCTACAAAACTACTAGGTTAATGTCATCATCAGTATAAGAATTTGGTTAAATTACAGGGGCTATAGGCCGGTGATTGAGGTTCATGATGGAGGATTGGATGGAGAGTATACTATACAAGTCTTCCTTTAGGCAAATATTTTTTACATTACAGGTTCAGTTTAACGTCAGGTATGTGTGTAAGTGTGAGCAAGCATTCAGATGCCTGTAAATAATTACTTTCTATGATACCCATTAATGGTTTATAAGAAAATATTACTACTCTGGGATGTTGGCTGATAAGTGCTAGCAAACAAATGAAAAAAGGAACAAAATAAAAAGCTCACCAAATTCCTAATGAGTCAAGCAAGCTAGCTAGCTATACAAACAGATGCAGATATAATATAGATATAAAGAGAGCTTAATAATGAGGAAACTTCTCATATATTTTTTGTTTATTGTAATATTTTGCCCAAGTAATAAAAAATAAGAAAAATCAAGTAGGCAAAGGACATAACCAACCGTGGATAATAATTGGGTTTATAGAAGAAGAGAAAATTTCTCATCTGAATTTCAAATCACAGAATGCAGCAATCTTTGACCTTTCTCATTTCTTCAAAATAAGAACTATTCAGACTGAGGCAATATACAGCACCTGCCTGAATATTACCACAGGATTGCTAAGTTATATAGTGCTTTCTGTATTGCAGCTGGCATCAGTAGTGAGTGAAAGGTCATTTCCAAATGCAAATAGAAGAATAAACATATTTATGCAAAGTATAGCATAACTTTATTCAAAATAATGAAATTGAAATGTTTAGCTGGCTCCATACAAACATTGTCACTTTCAAGTCTTTGCATTCACACTGTTCTCTAGCTTAATAAAAATTTGTGTACTCTCAGCAGATTTAATCCTGGAGCATGTCTTTTTCCCCTGATTTCCAGTGAGCAAATATGACAGGAAAGTAAGTGTGACAGTGTTGAAAGGAACTGTTGAAAGGAACACTGGTGACCTGATATAAACCAAACTTTGATATATGGTTAGAGCAGTCTTCCTTATAATGTAAGGACATGTTTGCCCTACTGGCATGGAAACCTGTGTTTACATTATAGTAAATTATTGCCTTAATGAAACCTATAAATGACTTTGTCCCTCTGGAATGATCCAACCCTTCCTAACCACAGGTAGACAATAAATGATTACAGGAAATGGGGGCAGCCATTTTAGAACTTGGGGTTAGTAAAGCCCTACCCCAAGGTAACTTCTTATAATTGAGTCTTATCAGTAGATAATGAGGAGATTATGACTATAAACTTTCTTCCAGGGTTTTTACGGTACTTTAGGATCAAAAGGTGAAAAACCACCAGATAGGCAACATTCAAACGTTATGTACTTTACTACAGTTTCTAAACTGTGGCCTCTAAATTCTGTCTTCAACTGAAAGGTTCTAAGAAGTCCTTGGAGAAATGGCTGAATTGGGGAATGTGACAGGGAATGTACAAAATTAGCTTAGGATTCCTGTGCCAGAAGCAACAAAACGATAAAAATACTAACGTCCAGTTGAAGAAGCTTCCAGGGAACTGAGACAATTTGAACACTGAAAAAGATAATGAGTTCAATGGACTTAAATACATCAAGCATATACAAATCCATAAGTTCATAATGATACTAAACATAATAATTGGTCACAATTAGAAGTTGCCAGTGCACCAACTTATTACTCTGAGAAATTAAAGAAACACACATTTGCCCTACCTTTCCAGCACTCAGTACAGGATAACCAAAGAGTCGATGAAGAAGTCTTTCTGTATATATACCTTCTGTCTAATAAATGTGAAATAAATTATAGAATGAGAATAGCATTCCATTATGAAACCCTTAACAAAAAAAATGAATCTAAAGAAACAGCATGAATGGCTGCTAAAGTTATTATATAAGAGGTTGATGCAGAACTTTATAATGGTTGCGGTGAGCTAATAACATCTGAACCCACTGGTCAAACACACCAGTATTTAAAGTATGACAACCAGATATTAGGTTCCTGATGTAATACTTAGGATGTAACCTGTGAAGTTACCTATAAAACATTTAAACACAAATCCAATTAAGATCTCATCACCTGCTTAAAAGATGGACAAGAGATAGTTGAACAATTTAAATGACATGATGAGGGGAAAAAGTCAGTCAAAACTGGAATGTGGGACACTACTGAATGCCTTGGTTTGGGAAAGGGAGTTAGGGCATTGTTATAGAAGAGACTTAAGAGACACACCACAAAATTTAATGTGTGAAAGTTGATTAGATCCTGATCGAAACAAACCAACTGAACAAAAATAATTTTTTAAGTTTTATTTATTTATTTTATCAGTATGGCAAGTTGTTATATTTCTTTTTTAATTTTATTTTAATTCTTGTTCTTGTGCAGTTTTCTGTCTTTTACTCCCATCCCAGCCCACCGCCCCAATCCTCCCCACCTCCCTCCCGTATCCACCCCCCTAGTTTTTGTCCATGTGGCATTTATACTTGTTGCTCTAAACCCCTCCCCTTTTCCCCTGAAACTCCCTCCCCTCTCCCTTCTGGTCACTGTCAGCTTGTTCTCAATTTCAGTGTCTTTGGCTATATTTTGCTTGTTTGTTCGTTTTGCTGATTAGGTTCCTGTTAAAGGTGAGATCATATGGTATTTGTCTTTCACCACCTGGCTTATTTCACTTAGCATGATATTCTCCAGTTCCATCCATGCTGTCACAAAGGGTAGGAGCTCTTTCTTTCTTTCTGCTGCATGGAATTCCATTGTGTAAATGTGCCATGCTTTTTTGATCCATTCATTTACTGATGGGCACCTAGGTTGCTTCCAACACTTGGCTATTGTAAATTGTGCTGCTATGAACATTGGGGTGCACAGGTTCTTTTGGACTGGTGTTTCAGGGTTCTTAGGATATAATCCTAGCAGTGGAATTGCTGGCTCAAAAGGTAGATTTTTAGTTTTCTTAGAAAATTCCATACTGTTTTCCATAGTGGTTGTACCAGTCTGCACTCCCACCAACAGTGCACTAGGGTCCCCTTTTCTCCACAACCTCTCCAACACTTATTGTTTGTTTATGATGGCCATCTGACCAGTGTGAAGTGGTATCTCGTTGTGGTTTTAATTTGCATCTCTCTGATAGCTAGCAATACTGAGCATCTTTTCATGTGTCTCTGGATCCTCTGTACGTCCTCCTTGGAGAAGTGTCTGTTCAAGTCCCTTTCCCATTTTTTAATTGGTTGCTTGTCTTCTTAGAGTGGAGTCATGAGAACAAAAATAATTTTGAGACAATTTGGAACAAGTTAATATGGAGTAGATATTAAACAACATTAAGAAATTACTTTTAGAAAAACAAAGCTAGAAGGTGCACGCTGACTGATTTTAAGACTTATCATAAAGCTGCCATAATCCAGAGAGTGTGGTAGACACATAGATCAATTGAACAAATTAGCATAGAAAACAATTCACACAGTCAATTGATAAATTTAAAAATCAGTTCAATGTAGAAAGGATAGTCTTTTAAAGAAATGTTGTTGGACATCCATTGTCAAAAAACAAAATAACAAAACTTCAACCTTGCACAAAATTAACTCCAGGTGAATCATAAACACAAATGTAAATTTTTAAATTATAAAACATTGAGAAGAAAATTTTCATGATCTTGAGTTAAGCAAAGAGTTCTGATCCATAAAAAAAGAAAGGTAAATGTGACTTTATTCAAAATTAAAATTTTTCATTCTTCAAAAAACAATATTGAGACTACAAAGATAAGGTAAAAACTAGCAGAAAAGACTTGCCTATCACTATCCAACAAAAGACCTGAATATAAAATATACAAAGAATTCTCAAAACTTAAAGAAAAAAATCCATTTTAAAAGATAGGCAAAAGGTTTGCCTGCTATATATCTTCCATATATCTCCACTAAAGAAGATACATGCAATGCAAATAAGCATACAAAAAGATGCTCAACATCATTAGTCATTAGGAAAAAACAAATTAAAGTCATAATACCATGCCACTGTATACCTATTAGAATGGCTAAAATAAACAAACAAACATAAAGTCTGATGATATAAAGTGTCTGAGAATGAGAACAAGTAGATCTCTCATACACTGCGTGGATGTAAAATGGTACAGCCACTTTGGGGAACACTGGCAAGTTCTTAAATTTAAGTGTATACCTCTCATAAGACTCAAATCTTAGATATTGACCTTAGAGAAATTAAAAGCTATCTTCACCAAAAAATCCTATGTATAAATATTTATTGCAGCATTGTTCATAACCTGCAGAACTAGAAAAGCCCAAATGTCATTCAACTGATAAATGGAAAAACAACTCTGGTACATTCTTACAATAGAATACTCCTCAGGCAAACAGACAAACAAACAAACAAAAAGGAACACATTATTGGCTCATGCACTATGGATGAATCTCAAATGCATTATGCTAAGTGCAAAAAATACAGACTCAAATAATACATTCAATATAAGTCCACTTATAGGACATTCTGGAAAAGACAAAACTATTGTATAAAGACTGATAACAAATCAGTAGTTTCTAGGCATCAGAAGTGTGAGGAGTTTTTGATTACAAGTGGGCAGCACAAGGGAGTATTTGGTAGTGAGGGCACTGTTCTGCATTCTAACTGTGGCAGTTGCTAGCTAACTATGCATTTGTTAAAACTCAGAAATGTGTGAATGCACATGCACACATACACATTTACTATATTTAAATTAAAACATAAGACCTTGAAAATACAGTGATTTTAAAAAGAATATATTGTCAAATTGGTGAACCACTAGTGGCATGTCAATATTAGGAACAAAAAAGCAATCAGCCCCACGTGCTATAGATTGCTTGTAAAAATAGCAAACCATGAAGATGCTGAGCAACAGGACCTCTCAGTCACTGCCAGTGGGGATGCAAACTAGTTCAGCCCCTTTGGAAGACAGTTTGGCAGTTTCGTACAAAACTAAACATACTGTTACCATAGGATCCAGCAATTGCACTCTTTGGTATTTACCCAAAGGAGCTGAAAATTTAGGTCCACAAAAAAAAAACCTGCGCACAGAGGTTTATAGTAGCTCTATTCATAGTTGTCAATACCTACAAACAACTACAATGTCCTTCAGTAGGTGAATGAAAATACTAACTGTGGTACATCCAGACAATGGATTATTATTCAGTGCTAAAAGGAAATGAGCTATCAAGCTGTGAAAAGATATAGAGGAATCTTAAATGCATATTACTAAGTGAAAGAGGCCAATCTGAAAAGGCTACATACTGTATGATTCCAAGTATAGGATATTCTGGGAAAGGCAAAACCAGGAAGAGAGTAAACAGATCAGTGATTTCCAGGAGTTGGGGATGGGGGTATCAATAGGCAGAGCACAGAGGATTTTTAGGGCAGTAAAAATACTGTGTATGATATTATTATAGTGGATACATGCAATTATACATTTTTCCAAACCCACTGAGTGTACAACACCAGGAATGAACACTAGTATAACCTATGGACTCTGAGTGATAATGATATGTCCATTTAGGTACATCCATTGTAACAAACTTACCACTTGTGGTGGTGGATGTTGATAATGGGAGAGGCTGTGCATGTGTGGGGGCAGAGAAGCATATGGGAACTCTCTGTACCTGCTGCTCAATACTGCTGTGAACCTAAAACTGCTCTATAAAGTAAATTCTACTTTTAAAGTGGCCAAAAACAATTCCTCTCATTCCCTACATGCCTCTGTGCAAAGTGACATTGCACCTGCTCCCATCAAAAGATAGACTCCATTCCCCTCCCCTTGAATCTGAGCAGGTTCTATGCCTTTCTGTGACCAACAGAATGCAGCAGGAAGTGTTGGTGTGTGCCCTCCAAGCCTAGAGTTTATGAGACCTGTTTTGTCTTTCTTGGAATCCAAGACCACTTTGCTATGAAAAGTCATGTTCAGCTTATTGGACGGTGTGAGCTCATGAGGAGAAAAATCAAGGTGCTCCAGCCTACAGCCACTACCAAGCACCAGACATGTGAGCAAAGGTATTTTGGATCCAATGGTCCAAATTTAATTCACAGTCAATGAACTAAAAATGCATGAATGAGCCCAAATGGTATGACATAGAGCAGCAACCAGTACAGAGCTGAATCCAAATCAAATTATAGAATCATGTACTCAGTATTGGGGTGGTTCATTATACATAATAATCAATAACTATAACAAAAATATGCCAAGATATTCAAGGTTAAAATAAAATGTGAATTTAAAATACCCCCCAAAAGGACTGAATAAGAAAATATTGAAAATTGGTAAGCCAGTTACTCTGGATTTTATCATATTATTCTCTCTACTTCGTGTGCATTTGAAAAATTCTATAATAAAAAGGTTTAAAAATAAATTGTGCTTTTAAAATAATTATAGTGATTATCGTAAAAACTTATTTAGTTATGTGTCTACCATGTAAATAATAAAAAAAAAACTGAAACAAAAAAATCAATGAATTTAGTATAATCTCGCCCAAGTAAGGCAAGGGAAAATCATGAAGACATCATAAGTATACAAAAGATTCATTAAAAATTTTTGGACCTAAGGTAAATTCTATTTTCAACTGGCTTCATGAAGTCACAGTTGTTCCATATAGAGAGCAAGTTAATACTTCTCTAGTTTTTATATTACAAAGACTAATGGTGGTTTTCTTTATCTGCCTTTTATTTGATATGTTAATTACCCTAAAAATAAGGGGGTTGAAGCATTAAAAAATAAGAGAAGAAGCAATTTTGAGTGGCTATCTAATTTTGAAATGCCTCAAGTTTAACCACAACCTTTTAGGTACAAAAAGACCTTCCTTTGAATTTCCTGTCAAGAATGTCTTCTTGATGCTTAGTTTATCATTCAGATAGAGAAAGAATTTGCGTGAATAAGCACATATGATATATTTCTATTCAGTTCAACATATCCATAGGTTTCTGCAGAAAGCCAATCACATCTAAATATGAATGCTTCTCACAACTCAACATCATCAGTACAAGCAGAAAAGAATGATGAAATGAATTCATCATCATCTGCAGACTCTGAAGTTGGAAGAGCAGTACCAAATGAAATAGGAGATGTGAATTCATATTATACAGTAACAGTAAATAGAGGTAGTGGTGAATTTACCCTTGAACTGTCAGTTTCACTCTCATTTCTACAGGGCTATTTGGAGACTGTTAAACAACAGAGAGAAAGTAAAAATAAAATGCAAAAAAAACCTAAAATAATTCACAAGAACATAATTAGAATCATTAAGGAATTTTTTAAAAGATGAAAAATGGCCATACATATCTACATTTTTAAGAGCTCAAAATGTGACTGATACATGCCAAAGCTGACAGCCACTGAAAAATAAACAAGTTAAAAAGAAATAGAGCCTATTCAACAAATGGTGTTGGGAAAAGTGGACAGACATGTGCCAAAAAAAATGAAACTACACCACTTCCTTACACCATATGCAAGAACAAACTGAAAATGGATTAAAAATTTAAAATGTTAGGCTCAAAACCATAAAAATCCTAGAAGAAAACATAGGCAGTAAAATTGGACATTTCTCATAGCAATATTTTTTCTCATATATCACCTTGGGGAACGGAAACTAATAAGTTTTTGCACAGCAAAGGAAACCATTGACAAAATGAAAAGACAACCTACTGAATGGGAGAAGATATTCACCACTGATACATCTGATCAGGAGTTAATATCCAAAATGTATAAAGAATGTATATAACTCCCCACCAAAAAAACCCAACCAATTTTAAAATGGGCTAAGCACCTGAACAGATGCTTTTCCAAAGGGGACATATGAATGGCCAACAGACGAATGAAAAGAAGCTCAACATCAAGAATCATCAGAGAAATGCTAATTAAAACTACAATGAGATATCACCTCACACCTGTTGGAATGGCTGTCATCAATAAATCAATAAACAGCAAGGGCTGGCAAGGATGTGGAGAAAAGGGAAACACTTTTGCACTGTTGGTGGGAATGCAGTGTGGTGCAGCCACTGTGGAAAACAGTATGGAGGATCCTCAAAAAATTAAAAACAGAACTGCCTTATGGCCCAGTGATTCCACTTCTGGTTATATATCTGAAGAAACACAAAACATTAAGTTGAAAGAATATAGCTCCCTTATGTTCACTGCAACATTATGTGCAATAGCCAATATTTGGAAGCAGCTCAAGTTCCCATCAGGAGATAAGTGAATAAAAAAAACTGTGGTACATTTACACAATGGAACACTACTCAGCTGTAAAAAGAAGGAAACCTTACCCTTTGTGACATCATGGATGGATCTGAAGAACATTATGCTAACTAAAATAAGCCAGTCAGAGAAAGATAAATAACATATGATTTCACTCATGTGAAATCTAATGAACAAAATAATCCAGCTAACAAAATAGAAACAGACTCATAGAGAACAGACTGACAAATGTCATATGGGAGCGGGATTCTAGGGCTGGGTGAAAAAGGTAAAGAGATTAAACAAAAAAAAAACCCAAAATCCTCATAGGCACAGACAACAGCATGGTGATTACCAGAGGAGAAGGGGAAGGGGGAGAGAGAGTGGGAGGTAGAAGAGGGTAAATGGGGGATAAGTGGGAAGGAAACTTGACTTTCAGCGGTAAACACACAATACACTATACAAATGATGAATTATATTAAATTGTACACCTGAAACCTATATAATTTTATTAACCAATGTCACTCCAATGAATTCAAAAAATAAATAAATAAATTTAGAAAAGAAACAGGAATAATTTAATTTATAGGAAACAAATCCTCCTAGTCAAAGTTAAAACTTTCAATATTTTTAAATGCATACATCTCACATTTAAGGTAATTATTTAATGCCCATTATGTGCCAGTTACTGAGCAAGTCACTTTCCAAAAATGTGTTGTAGTGGAGCAAAATTTGCTACGCCCAAATAAGCCAGTTTGGCACATTGATTATTTTGAATTAATCTTACTTAAGAAATAGCTACTGCAAGAAGGACTCTGGCCCTCCTTTGTCTCCCTGAAAGCAAGAAATATATTTCCCACGTGAAAGGTGGCCTCCTGCACCAGGAGGTAAAAAGACATCCTTATCGCTAGACATAGGCAACTCAGGGCTGAGAAGGTTGTGTAGACAAACTTCACTTAGTTTCTTCACTAATGAGGACCCAAGACTAAATTTCTTTGTCTTGCCAGTTCTTCACAAACTTACTGTTTCTATGCCTAACAGGTATAAAAACTGTCTGCTTTGCTCATTTCTTTGACCCTCTCCTATCTATGTGAGGCTCCTGTATGTATAAAATTAGGTCTTTTTTCCTGTTAATCTGTTTTGTGTCAATTCAATTATTAGACAGCCCAATGAACCCAGAAAGGTAGAGGAAATTTTTTCCTCCCAAAGAGTGTCATTTAATGCAGAAATCACTTCAAAGTAAGTACAGTGAATTGCATTTGAGAAATGAGAAAAGGCTCCATGAAGAAAAATTATCTCAGATCTCTTTGATCCACTGTACTCATGGTTGCAAGTGCACCACACTGATTTTTGTGCTCAACTCAAATTAGTATCATATTAAGATGCCTCAGTTAAAATAAAATCACATTAGCAGTGTAATTCATTTCCCTGTCTGCTATCTGAAGGGTCTTATTCAATTAATATATCCAATTTGAGACTCATAAACTTTAAAAATGGGGGAGGAGGCTAATGAGCCAGGAAGTACCGTTATGATATGGGGAAGATTTGTCTTTGATGGCTTTCTATAGATAATCTCACAATTTTGTGCCTGTCTCAAATACTGCAGCTTCCAGCTGTCCTCTACCCAGTATTTCCTCTATGCTCACTGTGTTAATTGCCCCAGGTATACCACATGCTCTGGACCCCATCTGCCTCTCACATCATCATTAAAGTCTGTCTTTAGTCTACCCCCTAAGCCCCTGTTTGGTAACTGACTTGAAAATCTGAGTTAATTTCTAAACCAAAGAAGAAAGTTGGGATTATTAGTAACTATGTGAATTTTAGACAACATAAAAATGGTCAGTGAGAAAAATACATTGGTTTCAAAGATAGGATGGCATTTCTTAAAACACACCAATCCTGTCTATTGAGAAACATGACAGGATTTGAGAGAAATATAGTAGCTCTTTGGCAATTCCATGCATCTCTTTGTAAGACCAAATAACAAGAGAAGGATAACACCATTTCATCAACACAAAGGACAGTTCGATGGGAACATTCACTTTATGTGGGCAGGTAGTTGACAGGGCTTATAGTTAATCAATCTATAAAGCTAAAGGGACAACTAACACTCCATGAAGTCCATATGATAGGGGACTCAAGAGTTGGAAAATATTAGTTTAAGGTAAATAGTTATAAGCCTAGCAAGTAATGGGTATGTTAAAGCTTTTGTTTCAGAAACTACAGATAGATAAGGCCCATCCTGGCTCCTGGGAAAACAGCTGACCTCCTGGGGCACTGCTAAAGATTACCATCTGGGGAACAGTGGAGGCATCCTGGCCATTTTGCTCCAGGGAAAGACAGACAACCACCCATCTGTGGGAACAGCTATCTGCCCAGGACAAGAATGCTGCAGTCTCTTTCACCTAATCCTCCCAGAATTTCAAAACCCCTCACTGCACCCTGTTTATTCCCTATTATAAAAAATCTGGCCTGGAAAGAAAAGAGAAGATGCTTCTTTTGGGTGAACCTGCCTTCTTCTCAGATGGCCGGCCATCTGAATAAAGCACCCATAAAGATTCAATCACTGTCATTGCTTATTTGGTTTGGTAGTGACAGGCGGCCCGAATGCTGGTGTCTTTTCCAGTTTCACATTCTGTTATCTGTGCTTTACACATGAGGAAACTGAGGCTCCAAAAAGCTTCCATAAATGACCCCAGGACACATACCTTGTAAGTGTTGAATCTAACACTTACTAAATATGATCTGTTGCAAAGTTTACAGAATGGGAAACATTTTCCAACAAATAACATGTTAATGCTAAAAGTGAAAACAACAACAAAAAACAACTATAAAACACAGAAATGTAAGTGAAAAATTATCTAACTCAGACCTGAGCCATACTGATAAAGTATCCTTTCTTTCTACTGGCAACCTAAATAAAGAAGTAAATTTAAGGCAAATTCAGATTACCAGAAATTGTGTTTATTTGGGACTAGCAGAGGTTTTGTAATTATGGAAATGTGTGCTATAGCAAACTGCACCCCAGTTCCTTGAGCACATGGGGCAGCTGTAACAAGGAGCACAAAGAGGGGGAAGTCCAGCTAGAGTCCAAGCAGTAAGGTCACTGGCTTGATGATGGGCAGAGATTCCTGACAGATGTTCATGGGTAAGGAGTTAAGTCTCAGTCTTCTGTAAATCATACATTTAATGGAAATCAGTCTTTCTGTTAAGTTCTGTTCTTCCGAAGGCGCATCTGTGAGATTATTCATTTTATATGTTCAAGTTTCAAGTTAGACTGAAATCCTTTCACACTATCATTCAACATTTATAGTGTAAAACTATTTGCTCAATACTGGAGATTCAGAGAAGAGTGAGAAAAAGAAAACGAAGGGAAACACAATCCCCACTCCCCTTCTAGTCTAGAACTGGGTTTCTTAAACTAAAATACTTTGAAGGGCATAGGAGGGCCCATGAAGCCAACAAAATTTTTGAAAAATGTTATGGGTATGTTTTTTTCCCTGGGAAAATATTCTTCATTTTAACAGTTTCTCAAGGGGTATAATAAAATAAGATTTTAGGAGAGGAAAAATAATTTTTCCTGTACTCTTCTAGATTCTTGTCCGGCATGCCCCTGTAATAAAAGATAGATTAACAGGAGAAAAACAAGCAGAAGTTTAATATCATATCTACCTTCCGTATACATGGGGGAGACCCAGGAAATCTGAGTAAGTCCCCAAAGTGCCCCAAGCCACCACCTTAAACACCATCTCCAGCTAAAAATAAAGAAAGATGTTGAGGGAAGGGAGGAGCAAGTTATGGAGCATTATCAAGCAAGGCACAGTAAACAACAGTGTAGTTGTCATGCAGATTTAGGTTGTTGCTTTCTCCACTGGTAAGAGTTTCTAGAGATTTTTTCACACTTCTCTTTCTGGTATAGAGAGAGAGACATCTTTACAAATAGAGATTTCCCTTATAAATGTAAATATCTCTTACAAAAAGTAATTAACCCTCAAGTTTTCAGAGCTTCTCCTATGTCAGCTGGTTCTTAAAAATAACCAGCTAAAGATAATCCTTACGCCAAAATACTTTGGGGTGACAAATTTACCTCCCCTTCAAGATTCAAAGTAAATTAAGGACCACAGAACCAAATACAACTGTGGACTCAGTAACAGGTAATATCAGGAATCTTAAATATAATCTTCCTACATAAGCTCTTTAAAAGGCCAATTTCTCAAAATCTATTGAGCAACAGTTTGTTAGTTACAATTTTTACAATGCAGGAAAACTACAAATCCTTGCAAAGACAGAAGAAACAATGATCTTTCAAAAACCAAGTTACAATCTTATTTTTAATAAAACCTATTCAAATAATTAAAATTATTTAATTACAACATGATTGTAAAAATGGTCTTAAAAGTCATTTAATAATCAAGATGGTTTATCTGTGTGAGAGGAAGATAAAAGGAATATTATGACAAATTCAATTACTTTAAGAAAAGAGTAGAAAATCAAATTGGTAACCTCAGCATAAAGCTAGCTCATCTATGTTCCTTTGGGTACCCAAATACTTTCTCATCTAAACAGGAACATTTTTGATAGTGAAAAGGAGTGCTGAAAATAATCAACTGTCATAAACCTAGCTATATAACCATTCCAATCTTGTTCAATGTATTAAAAATATTAAACTTCAGGTTTTTTAGGGTTGTATTATTCTTTATTTCATTTGCTTTGTTTTCCTTTTTTTAAGATTTAAAAAAAATATTTTTAGAGGGTAAGGGAGGGCAAGAAACATCAATGTGTGGCTGCCTCTCACTTGCCCCCTACTGGGGACCTGGCCCACAATGCAGGCATGTGCCCTGACTGGGAATCAAACTGGCAACCCTTTGGTTCACAAGCCAGCACTCAATCCGCTGAGCCACACCAGCCGGGGCATGTTTTCTTTTTTTTTACTGAAGGCCCCAGACTTACAGCCTTATAATAATATGTAAATCAACCTTCTATATTAGCTAATTTATACAACTTTGGAGATGCAATTTTCATGGGACTGTGATTTTTTAAAGTCCTTACCTACACATTTTACTTTCTCATTAAGAAAGAATTCAACCTACAAAACCTACTTGCATATAAGGACCAAGATTCATCAGGCCCCTAAATCTCTCTTTAGCAAAAGCCCACAGAGAATAACACTCTGTTTTTAACTAAACCTCTCAATTATACAATTTTAAGTCTCTAATACATATGATGCCTCTATAAAACAAATAAATCATTTAAAAATAATATTATGATATTTATCTTTTTATCTTTTCTTTAGTTCTTTTATTCCTTATTGCTAATGTTTTATCATACCCAGGGACTGATGACTTTACAAGCAGACTTCATCTTCTGTCTTTTATTTCTAACCAGAATTCTGAGTTTCCTCAGAGCCTAAATTATTGGCATAAACTTTCAGTCTACCGATGAAATCCACTTAGGAAGGACATTCCTGTTGACATCCAATACTTTGTCCTATTAAAAAAAAATTCAACCAAGTAAATTTAAAGATCTAATTGGCTTTCTTAAGTGATTCTCTGAATTAGGCAGGACTCCTAGCAACTGAAAGGATGCTCAGAGGGGTTGTTCAAAATGGGTGGTTTTTATAGGAAGAAGGGTGAGGCAAGGGGGCTATTGACTAAAGAAAAGAAAGGAGTATTTAGTGACCTATTTTCTTTAGGGGTAGAGGAAGAGAATGATTTTTATCACTCAGATTGCTTCTTGTTTTTTGGAGGATAGAGAGTGCCCATGTGACAGATTACCTTGACCAGAAAATTCTGGCCTACTCAATGAAAATATTTCTGAGAAAGGTTGAAGCTGTAATTACATCAGGTATTACATCTAAGTTTGGTGTCAGGTTTTTAGCATGAGTGATGCCATTTTGGGTATGTGGTTTTCTTTTTATCAGTCCTTTATTAATTACTTGATAAGCCATTATTTTAATTTTTAATAGGTGGTTTATCAGCCACAATAAAAAGCGAAGATCTGTTAGAGAGAGTTGCAGGGTTCTGGGTTATATTGTACATTCTGATTAACATTGCCTTCCACATACACTTCCAATATTAGTGTTTTTTCTAGAAAATAGTCAACATCATAAATACTTCATATATTGAAAACAAATATTACCACTTTGGGGAGGAATGATAAAAATGAAGCAGAGTACAATTTGGCAAATCATAATATGACTTTTGGGGATGTTCATTATTTTAAGCTGGTTATTTTTAAGAAACAAAAACTCAAAAGGAGTATTTTACCTGCCTAAAGGAATTCAGATAGAAAAAGCTGCTCAGAGAAGGGAGCGTCACCTTACCATCATAATACAAACTAAATGTGGCAGAAGGAGAAACCAAGCAAAGACTGTTAGACTTCCTTCTGTCTCCATTGATTCCAGGTGGCCAAGCAAGAATTTCTTGCCCACATGTTTGTTCTTTCTAATCTATCTGTGAGTTGCCTCATTCCCTTTAAAGTCCCAGACCTCCACCCACGCTCATTTGTCTATAATGGTATACACATCTCAATTATCCAACATGGCCTCAGGTGTTATATTCTTATGGAGTCCCTGTATGTACATATGTAATAAATTTGTTCATTTTCTCCTGTTAACCTATCTCAGGCTAATTTGATTGTTTGTCTAGCCAGACGAACTTAGAAGGTAGGGAAAAATAAAAGTATCTTTCCACCCCCACAAAGAACAAGAAAAAAATGTCCCCAAATCAGAAACAGTGGTTGAAAATATGTCAGTGTAAACTCAACCAGAAATAATGTTCTGCATTTAAAAAAAAAAAAGTACACTTATCCTGGCAAAAATAACTGCACACCCTACAGTGATTCCTTTAGTGATCAACTGAATATAAAACAAAAACCCACTCTCTTACAAACTCAATCCATTTGTAGATCATTGGTCCAAAGCAACCTAAGGATCTTTTGTTTTGCTTTTAATCCAAAATGAGATTTTTCTCACAGCTTTTCTCTGTGCTGACTCAGGAAGAGCATAGTTTCATAGTTTAACTATGTTAAATTGGAAATTCTAAGGGAAAAAATATCTGTTGAATCATGATATAGTTCATAATAATTTCCAGAATAAGTTTAAAGTAATTAAAAGGTAGATGGGACTGATACCATAAAACCTGTAATATCAATGCTAAGAATATATAACCCCTCCACCCTCCCAAAAAAATCTTTCACATGAAATCTTGCCACCAAATAAAAAATAGCTTTGGGGTGAAAAAGGAGACAGTGAGTGAGTTAATCCTGTATTTCTAGTAGTATCCATAGACGATTTACTGCTAACTTGTAAACAATAGAGTGGAACAGTATGCATGTCCAAGAGAGTCTTTATATGTCATAAAGCCACTCAAAAGTGCACTTGCTGCAGCAAGTCTGATTGTGAGCTGTGATGTGCTGGAAAAGTAACTGCTAAGCTGAGGCCATCAGTTAGTAGAAAACAATTTCACTCACACAGAGAAGCAGACTTACTGCTGTGCATCTGACACATGCAGATTGGAATTCAAACACAAAGTTGCATAATGCAAGTTGGCTGGGAAAATGAATCTTGGATGCTCCTTTTGAATGACCAGGGCCAAAATAAAAGGCTGTGGGTGCTTCCCATAAAGCAGGGCTTCTCAACTTGGCACTGTTGCCATCTGGAGCTGGCAACTCTGTCATTGGGGCTGTCCTGTGCATTGCAGGATGCTTAGCAGCATCTCTGGACTGTACCCACCAGATGCCAATAATGTCGCTCTCTGCAACCTGTTGTGTCAACCAAACATGTCTCCATACAGCATCAAATATCCCACAGGGAAGTAAAATCACTCCTAGTTGAGAACCACTGGTTTAATGGCAGGCAGAACTTTTTGAAAACATTGCAAAGCTTACATGGTGGTTTTATTTACATTTCCAATTTGATTCTGCTATAATTTACTTTCTCTTCTAAATTCTAGAAACACTATTTGTTAACTGTCAAATCCTTCCTCTCGCCCTTACCCCCAATCAAAGATAGCAAAATAAGTCTATATTTCATTTTATGTCATATAACATGTTTTAAAAAAAGAACTACAGACAAGGGTCTAAAGTCTCTTGTGATAATTTTTTCTTTTAGTATCTTGACAAATACTATGTGCAAAGTAGTATTCTGAGTTACAAAGAATAGGAACCTGAATAAAGACTAACTCTTTATTAATATTGAATGCATTAAACTATTTAAGCCACAAAGCCCTGCTGAGAAGAATGTATATTCACACTCATAAACAATGCATAAAGGAGGTGGATTCAAGAGGAACAAAATTAAATAGTCTGATTAAAAAGTATTGGGAGCAAACAGAAAGGCACAAAAATGTAATTGTATGCAAATGCTTTACTCTGTCAGGTCTCTTAAAATGGATATATTGAAAGTCTCAAAAAAAAAGAGAAAGTCTCACCATTTTAAAACACTGGCCTATGATTCCTTATCTATTCTGTGGCTTGCAACGCTTGATGTCAAATGTTCTGCCAGAACATCTTTGAACTCAATTTGATTCTAAAACTTTGCTTAATGCTGCTTCAACCTTCTACTCACCCAAGGCCAGAACCTCCAAGTCAAATGAATGACAGAACTAATGTAGCTAACAAGATATTACCTTTTATTGCTTCATAAAGCTTTCAATCTAATAAGTCATTAATGTCTGAATATAAATTTATTGACTTCCATTGAGATTAACAGCAGGTCAAACATGTCGACTGAATTCAGATGAGTCAATTGGATCATGTTGGTCAATAAATATTGATGCAAATTATGAAGAGCATCCAGGTTCGAATATAATGAAGCCTACCATAACCTATACAATATGTCTTTTGTTAGGGAACATTGCCCCTGAGAATAAAAATGAAGCTTAAGGTAACAGCACATTAATGTTGATATTAAACCCTAAAGAAAATAGTGGAACACATGTTCAGATACAATCAGGGATATGCTGATATGGCACTTAATATCATTAACTTGTTTTAGAATATTTTTTACTCTGGAGCTAATGAAATTATGTGAGTACTATGAACATCAACATTTAGCTAATCAGTTTGGTGGGCACCAATATCAGTGAGTTTAGTTAACTTCCACATTGAAAAAAAAGAAAACAGTAATTCATAGAGACACAAATATTATTTTAATATTTAAATTATACAGTGAATAAGACAAATAGTGAACAAATAAATGTTGTGATGGACAATAATGACTAATTGTTATGTGTCACATACTGTGGATTGACTCATTTAATTCTCACAAATCTTGGAAATAATTAAATTATATCCATTTTATAGATGGCAAAACTGAGGCATAGAGAGAATATATAACCTCACTACTGAGCGGTGGAGGTGGGCTTTGAATTCCCCACATGCACCCCCAAAACCCAACATACCAATATTAATATATCTAATAAAATTACCAGTAAGTCAGTATCAAATCTAAAATATACACTTTAAAAGAAAAATCCTCCAAAAGAAAGTTTTATTCTAGGAATCCAAGTATTATTTAACATGAAGACTCTCTTCTACAAGCAACTTCATGCCTATCCACATATATACCAAAAGATTAATGTTAAAAATTAACACCTATTTTTGATAAAATAAAAACCCAAACAATTTTAAGTCAACTAGCAAAAGGATATAAATTTATAATTATTTACAGAATCATTTACCCAGAAAATTAAAAAAAAAACTATTAAAACTAAAAAGAGAGTGGAGTAAGCTATTATTTATATTATAGCCATATAAAAACATACTAGTTTCCCTGCATACCAGGAGTAACCAGCTGGAAAATATAATGGGCAAATATTCCATTTTCACTAGCAAAAAAATATGTGTGCATGTGTGTGTATGCGATCATTTATGCAGGTATACATGTGTACATATGTTTGTAGGTGTGAGATAACTAGAAATAACACACACTCTCAGTCTTGAATCCTCTACTTACTCTGTGCAGAATGCTCAGTCTGCCAGTGTAAGCCTCAAACTTCCCTTGAAGCCTATCCCAAGTCTGAAGTCAAAACCCATGTCTATGTGCCGTCTCCTATATGCACACATTCAACTTAGTTTTATTTCTGGTTACAGCACCCTTCTCCACAGCAGCTGTGACATCTCATCTCTGAGCCATCTAGGTAACCTCTTATGGTGGGATGAGTGTTTGCAGCACTAATATGGTTATAAGCTCCACCACACAATCTACCCCATTCTGTACTTCCTTTTAACCACAAGACACCATATACTATCATGACTTCAGGCTGCAGATATGACACTACCATTATAACACACCCTTGAGGAAAGCCGAATATCTTCCTACATGGCACTGATGGGACCCAGAGCACCCAAGGGAACACAGATGCCTTGCCTGATGCCAGTGTGGAGGAATAGCTGAGGACAGACAGCACAGTCCACCTCAGTAGATATCATTATAGGTCATAGGACCACAGCCTTAGAGGCCTAGTGCTACCTTCCCCACTGTCACCCTCAGCTCATGTCCAGAGCCCTAATACGACATAAACTCTGGAATTTAGCTACCTTCTTGAGAAGAAAGAGGGGAAATTCTTAGTTAAGTTCATTCAAAACTTAAATAACCACTTCTCCAGAACTCACTGCATTTAAGCTTTCTGTCACTGGAAAGACTGGGGACTTAAAATAGAAATAAGGTCAATTATAGATAGTCACAATTTGGTGCACATAAAACATCACTTGCAAATATCATATCCATTACACCATAAAATACAATGACAAGTCTCAATAGACAAAAGGGACAACCATGTGATACCTCAAAGGAATATATTCTGGCCTTGATTTAGGAAAAATCACATACATTGGCCCCACGAGGAACAAAAGGAGAAACTACTGGATTGCCTGTCTTTTAGGGCTGAGAGGAAAAAGTGGGAGAAAGTGACCATCTCTGTGACCTACCACTGTGTACGGTATGGTGGAGTATAATTCTGCAGCCAGCATTTGAAATTTGCTGATCCAGGCAAAAAGGAAATACTCAACTCTTCTCCTGTGTAGAGAAAACCCAGTTCTTCTCTACTGTGTCTTTCTTTCTCGAGTCTCTCTCCTTTACTACTCACAAAACATGCCTCGGATACTCCTTCCTGACCACCAAATCTGTGGGATTTTCCCCCACAACAAGCAATGTTCTGTGACACCAGCTGTGTGCCCTACAATTCAACCTTGATGCTGACACTACCTATTGGGAGGTAGCAGCAATCAGATTGCAGGTTAAGGGCTCAGTCCTACAAATCTGCCTGCCACCCCCCCCCACCATCCAACACATGCATTTCTGACACCAGTCACAAGCCCGGGTGGCTACTGTGCTTCTGACCAAACTGAGTATAAATCAGCTTCCATTAATTTGCTAGAGCAGCTCACAAACTCAGAGAAATATTTTGCTCACTCGATCACTAGTTGATTGTAAAAGGCTGTAACTCAGGAACAGCCACACTGACGAGATGAATAGGGCCAGGTGTGTGGGAAGGTGGGCAGAGCTTCCATCCATTCACCTGGTACACTGTGGACCAAGCAGCTCTCTGAACCCCCATACTTCTGGGATTTCATGGAGGCTCCATCACATAGGCATGATGAATCATTGACTCCATTTTCAGCCCTTCTTCCTTCTCAAGAGATGGGGACCAGTGGGGCTGAAAATTCCAAGCTTCTCATCATGGCTTGGTATTTCCAGTGACCAGCCCCCATCCATGAGCCATCTAGCAACCTACTCAGAGTCACCTCATTAGAAAAAAAAAAGACAATCTTTTAAAAAAAGAGGGAAGGGAGGGAGAAAGAGAGGATAAGAAACATCAATGTGTGGTTGCCTCTCACAAGCCCCCTACTAGGAATATGGCCTACAACCCAAGCATGTGCCCTGACTGGGAATTGAACCAGTGACCCTTCGATTCACAGGCCAGCACTCAATCCACTGAACCACATCAGCCAAGGTGAAAAGATACTCTTATCACCCGGCAAATTACTAGGCTTTCAGTAGCTCTGTGCCAGGAGCTGGGGGTAGAGATCAACACATATATCTGATTTAAAAAGCACAATATCAAAGCCAGGTTACTAGCATTCTAAAATCAATAGCTGGAAAACAGGAGGAACAATGGAAAAATATATATTATGCAGATATCTGACAATTACAATATTCTGCTTGAAGATAATGTCAGACATCAAATTTTCCTTTCAGTTTGCCTAATTTCTTTCCATTTCAGTTTGAATATTAAACATCTGCTATCTTATATGAGCTTTGTGTGTCCTTAAAACTACTCATCAATCTGGGCACTCAACCACAAAGTTCCTTATTTCTTGTATCAAACAGATTTTAAGTAGAGCTTTGATATCTTTCTTTCCATCCTCAAATAAGTTTATTACAGCCACCTTTATTCAAGAGAAATAAATATAACTGCAGATCCAACCCTAACACCTTAACAACTTAAGAAGATGATCACTTAACCTGCATATGGAGTTTTGAGAGGAGGCTAGATAATATAAGTAATTAAATTAAATTAAATGTGAGCAATTGTGTTGGCCCCAACTCCACTTCTGTGGATTCTGCCTACTGGAGGCAGATGGTTTATTACAACTTGGAGAAGACTCCTGGAAAACTAACTATTTCTCTGGGAATTTTAACTCAGAGATAAAAATTTTGGACAATTTTTTCCTATTTACTCAACACACACCACCAGGTAAGTTGGAAGCTTCACAGCCAGCTAAATGCAGGAAGTCAAACAGCTGTTAGACTTGCTTCATTCCCCAAACTGGTTCAGTTCGTTGAACTTGTTAGGCTCTAGCAAGAACAAGACTGACCTAGACAACAAGGCCCATTATCATAAGACCTTCTGGATCCAAGCTAATCCCTGCAGTGCCTGCATTCCTGCAGCCAACCCCCAAGGATAAGACTAATTAAGTTTCCAGTGAGTTGCAGAGTCACGCTTCAACAGATCGATGGTGATGTCAAGAGACTCGGTGACTAACATTGGCTAACTGATTCCAAGATAACTCTCTAGACCCAGAAGAGGTGGAAGTGCAGGTACACACCTGTCTCCCTACCTAGAGGATTACTCACATTGGGAAGTCTTCTAGTAATAAGTGTGGCAGAAAGATGACTCCAATATGTAAGGCCAGGGCTAGTCCTAGTAAAACCACAGGTTATTTTTATAGGAAAGTACTGGGCTCTGAAATCCTGTGACACTCACACACACATACTGCCCTCCCAAAATGTTATTTTTATAAGCCTAATTTTCTGAAGATAAATAATGCTCATAAAAGAGGACTTCCTGATACCTAGAGTAATGGATGAGTTTGCAATAACCATAAGAACTTCCTCTGACACATTAATCAGTTTTATGTATATGGGATTTTCTGTGCTTTGCTGGACTGCTCGGGCCCAGTGCTATTTATGCTTGCCAACACATACGCCACCTGAAAAAGCAATATAAAATACTTGGTACTACAGTAACATCATGTGCGGCTCTACAGAAAGACACTGATTTTTAAAATACACATACTATAGCCCTGGCTGGTGTGGCTCAGTGGATTGAGCATCAGCTGAGAACCAAAGGGTTGCCAGTTCAATTTCCAGTCAGGACACATGCCTGGGTTATGGGCCAGGTTCCCAGTAGGGGTTGCATGAGAGTCAACCACACATCAATGTTTCTCTCCCTCTCTTTCTCCCTCCCTTCCCCTCTCTCTAAAAATAAATAAATTAAATCTTTAAAACAAAAGACATATTATAAAAACATAAAAACTCAAATTTGGAAAGGACCTTGTAAATCCTCAACATCCACTCCCCAAATTAACACAAATATAACTTTGCTGTCTGATTCTAAGTAGTTGCTTTGGAAATCCATATCTCTGTTCAATTTATATGTCATTTGTGCCAAGTGTTTTATAAGTTTTTCATTGGCATGACCTTGAAGCTATAATAGATGCTGAGACATCTGTGATAATTCTGGGTTCTAGGACAGTATAAGGAATAAACACAAGAAAGTTATATCATAAAGAAATGTAAGTCTCATGAAGAAGGACAGTCAAGAGCCCATACTGTCACTATCAAGGTGACAGTGGAAGCCATGACAGGGTAAAGCGAGAGCTGAACACAAGTTTGTCCCTGATGGTTTCCACTCAACCTGCAACTAGCTGCACATGACCCATCCTTGACTCACCACATTAAGGAAATACCTCTCACCAATGTCACCGCAGATATGGCAGATATGTTATTCTCCATTGTTCTTTTTCTTTGTGCCTTAATGCAGATGTTACCCATCCATAATAGTGTTTACTCACACATTACCTCAGTCCCTTGATTCTGCTTGGCCCAGTCACTTTTCCAGGTGGCTTTTAACTGCCACCATAAGAACAGCACAACACATGAAAAAAGTATCCAGGTTCAGTTGATTTCTCAATCATAGAAAATGTATTCATTTGCTAGGGCTGTCATAACAAAGTACCATAAACTGAGTGGCTTAAATGACAGATGTTTATTGTCTCACAGTTTGAGGAGCTATAAGTCGGAGGTCAGGGTGACAACAAAAACTCTGAAGGCAGTAGGGAAGAATCTGTTCCTAGCCTCTCTCCTACCACCTAGCCTCTTTCCTACCACCTAGCAGTTCCTTGACTCTATGTGGTGTTCTCCTTGTGGGTATGTCCATCTCTGAGTCCAAATTTCCCTTTTGTATAAGAACACAGTCATATTGGATAAGGGTCCACCCTAATAACCTCATCCTAACCTGACCCTATTTACAAATAAAGTCACATTAACAGGTACTGGGGGTTAGGACTTCAACATCTGTTGAGGGATGGAATTCAACCCAGAACAGCAAATTGCACATCTGTACATTCGCAATTTGCAGCCATGTCTTCTTTCCTCTTTCTTTGCTTTTCTTATTATTTATTCCTCAACAGTCATCATTAAGATCAATCTTTGAGGATAAGTTGAAAATGATATTTTTTTAGAAAATGAAGTCATTAGTGGAGAGCACCTAGAAAAATTTAAATAAGATTTGTAGATTACTTAATAGCATTGTGGCAATACAGACCTTTTGGTTTTTATAATTGTACTGTGGTGGTAAGGTGTTAATATCAGGGGAAACTAAGTGAAGGACCTATGGGAACTCTATACCATATTTGCAATGTTTCTGTAAATCTAAAATTATTTCAAAATAAAAATGAAAGAAAAAGTTGTATGGATCCAAATCAAGGAATTTGGCAATTATTCAAACTGTACTACTCCATGATTTGGAGGGATAAGGTAATTTATATGCATACATTTTGGTAAAGTATAATTCTTTATACTCATTACCATTCTTTGTGAAGATTACACACACAGCTTTTTTGGGAAAAAAAATACTTGTGGACCAATTTGCCCATGGCTTATATGGATTTAAATGCAAATGATTTTGGCAGCACCTTAGAGAGAAATAAATAGTAAATGAACTTTGAATAAGCTCCAACCTTCTGCATTCATCCAACCTTCCTTGGCTCTATTACCCAGAATATTGGAATTGGTCAAGTAAGATGTCAATGATATTATTAAATTGTATATATAGTTGTTCAAATATTTAATTCCTTTATAGATAATACTGGACAACCTTGTTTTCAAAGGCCGTATGAGAACTGGGGGCAAAGCAAGGGCTTCAATGACAATTAAAATATCTTTGGTTCCTGAGCCTCCCAAAATAATGCTACCTGGGACTACATGTCGCCAACATTCTCTCCTTCTTCATGGGTCTCAAATCACTCATAAACACTCCTTTGTGGCTGTTGGAGCTATTTCACTGCTATTACTCCAAGCCCACTCTGCTTTGAAGTCAGATGCCTAAATTTGAATCCCTAGCTTAACACAAATAATTCCAATCTGGGCAAGTCATTTTCCCTCTCCAAGTCTGTTTCTACATCTCCAATGATTGTACTTTCCCCCTCTTAAATGTTGAATTTAATTAAACATTCCTGGCACATAGCAAGCACTTAGAAAATGGTTGAAAGCATAGATTTGGCAGTCATATAATCCTGGTTTGAATCCTGAGTAGTTGAATGTGAACTTGACACATCACTTAACATCCCCTGTATTTCAGGTTCCTATAAACTGTAAATAATGATGGTGCCTCTTTCACAGGGTGGGTGTGAAGACTAAGATGAAACACTGTGGACAGCACCTAGCATCCTACCTGGCACTCAGCAAGCCCCATATAAATATTATTAATATTATTATTATTATTATTATTCAAAAGCCTGTGAGAGAACCCAGCAGTGCCACTACAGGGTTGTTGGCATTTCTGTCATTGCTTTTGTGATGTATCAGCAGTCTTAGGGCTGCCTGAGATGAGACAATGGTCTCGCCTCAGCCAGGAAATACTATGGCCTAAGAATGCAAAGGCTAGCTGATTCTTTCAACGTCTATAGATCTTTTCCCCCTGGGCATTGGCAGCTCCACATTGGTCCTAGGATCAGCAGCATCAGCATCAGCATCACCTGGGAGCTGGCTAGAAATGCATCCCTTGAGCTCCAGTCCAGACCTAGTGAATCATAATCTGCATTTTTAACCAGCTCCCCAGGTGATTCATACACATAATAAAGCAGGATGACCCTTAATCTGGGGCTTTTCGGGGTTCTTTGAGAGATACAACCCAAGGCTGAGCTTCAAAATACCTTTTCTAAGTCCATATATAAATCTATCTACCCCAGCTTCCTTAAGTGTCGGGGTCTCATGCCCTCTGGCCTCTTGGAATCTACTTTCCAGACTATTGCAGCTTCCTTTCACCTGGATTTCAGTGTCTTGACAATTATACTCCTACACCATGATAAGATTTCTAATATTTATACATAAATTACATTTATGTTCCCCACCCACTCTCTGAGTATTCCAGTGTTTTAAGTAATAAAGTCTGAGAACACTTCTATTGCTTATCTAAACAACACACGCAAAGCCCTGAAACTAATAAACCGTTAAAGAAATAGCTCATATTTTTACCCTGAAAAATCTCTTTAATGTACTTTCAGATGATAAAATCTACCCAGTCATACTTTATTAATATGTGCATTGTTAATATAGGAATAAAAACTTTGTATTATAGCTCCCCAAAACAATCTTCCACAATCTAAATCACTTAAATATCTATTAAGTCTAAGTGCATTTTCACTTTTGAAATGTGATTTTTGACTCTACATTTCATAATGGTTTTCAGTGCATATGTATATAACTATGCAGTTGTATCGGAAGGTTAGATGTAATAGTTTAATATCTAAGCCATCCTTATTCAAGAAAGCTTCATAATAAAGATTTATTTTTGCATATATTCATCAGAGAGCAAATAAGAGTATTTCCGCTATCCTTCTACCCCTGACAACTATATTCATTGGAAAAAAGTGGGGAGCAAGGCATTAGAAGAGATTACTTACATTCATTTTAATAAAATAGAACAAATAAAGACATAAAACCTATTATGTTTCACTGGCAGCAGAATCTTACCCTGAACGGTTACCCAAAGCTCAATGGCAATTGCAAGGACATTCTGCTGCAAAGGTATGGAAATCTCATGCCTGTGGAATTGTTGAGATTTTTCTGTATCTGCATTATAACCACCCTGACCTCCCATGAAGACCTGGGAGAGAAAAAATAATGGAAAAACCTTTCTGTGTTCTAAAGCCCCAGCAAAATGGACTGTATTGAAATGCCAATGTCAAACCAACAGCTTGAAAGATAAAATGAAAAAATAAATTCATACGGTAATACATACTTTCTCCTCTGACTCATGATTACAGAGATGAATAAGTAGAGTAGAGATGAGTAAGGAAGAAGATCTAGCCTCTTCTCTACCCCCACAGTAGCAGCAGGTAAATCAGGCAGCGGGCGGGGAGTTAGAAGAGTGGGAGGAGATGGGAGTGGGAAAAGGATGCTTCCATTTTCTGAGTTATTAATCCCTCCAAGGGGTGAATATACACACCTGTAAGCCTGAAGTGACCTCTGATTTATTTTTTAACTTAGACTCAACAGACAACATGTGGGAAATCTACCTTATAGACTGAAATGTTCAGAGTCAATGTGGTAAGGATAAAAGAGGAATGACCAAGTCCTGAAGTTCACGTACAATAAATTTAAAGAAGTGCCACTCAGAAGGTTAATGGAGATGTTCTAATCTGTCCATGGTGTTCATGCCAGGCAGAGGCTGTTTACTTCTGGGTCTGGCACCTAAAATGAGCAACTGGCCCTGTTCTGCACAGGTAGGTATAAAAGAGGAAGTTTTGACTTTGTTTCACTGTTTTTCTATACTCAGATAAATCATTTTTCTGCCTAAATTATAACCACCTCTTCATATTTTATCAATATCTGTATTCACTGTCTCTGTATTAAGTACTTTGGCTACTACTCTCTCCTAATTCCCTAAATCATTCAAAATATTTTGGAACGTAACAATTCTCAAAGCACTTTGTCACTAGATTGATTGCACATGAAAAAAAATTATTTTTTAAAATACACTTTCCCCCTTTTACCTGAGTCAGTTACACAGAGATTCTAAACCCAATAGCCCATCCAAAACAAGCCTATGTTTTTCAATGACACTTCTGCCAATTCAACTTAATTCAAAACATGCATCTTAAGATACACTGTGTGCCAAGGGCTTGGTGAACAAAGCTGGGCAAGATATGCCCCTACCTTGAAAATAACCATGGCCTATATATCCTTCTCTGATGATTAAGAAAAGAAAATAACTCATGACAAGAAAATGAGTGGGACACAGATTTCTAACAAAACTTTCAAATTACCATCTTCATAGGCCAAGAAAATTATAAGCTTAAAAGGAAATTAATCAATGTATGTAGCCAAATATTTTCTTCTGTTTCAGCTCTGGTTAGATTTTAAACACTGGGAAGGTAGCAATCAAGTGTTATGCTATCTTCAAATACCTAGCAAAATTTGGTACAGCGTTGGCCACATAGTATCTGACAAATGATTCTAAATTGAAAAGAATTATCAAAAAATTCTGTAGTTTCAAGCAGAGGGAAAAAAAAGGAGTGTCTGAAGGCATTTTCTGCCAGCAAATAATACCATTCTCTTAACCTTGCAGAAGGCAAATGGTGAGCATGGCAGGCAGGAGGAAAGATGGCCAAATAGGCAGGCATGCAGCCAGGGGAAAAATTTGGGGATGCTGAAAATGTCTCAGTAAATAACATTAGTTGGCTTCCATTTTGTTGGGGGGCATTTAAGCTTATCATAAAAATCTGTCTATATGACTATACATCTCTTTTACATTACTGGCTTCTCTACCTTAACTTTGTATTTGTTCAAATAAAGGTGAAACTAGTAAATGAATAAGAGAAAAGCTATTAGGAGTCAACTGGGAAAAATATGAAGGGTACAGGAAATCAAATAGATCTTCTTATCAAGAGAAAAAAATGTCTCCTCTTCCACCTAAACCTGATTTACACTTGACTGGATTCTTCTTGGGATAAATATTTCAGACCCAAACTCACCATTAGCAAGATTTGCAATTTGTAATACATGCTTTAAATGAATCACCAAGAGGGCAATAACAACTTAGCACTTCTATGACAAAGGTCTAATGCATATGACCTGAGCACTGCAGCAAAAATCTCCTTTCACTATAGCACTAATTGGCACTGAGTAATGAAAGACAAAGCTGTCCACATCCCTCTGGATTGTTCTCCTAGGAAAGACTCAGAAGGACTTACTGGTAGTGATGCTAATTCTTACTGTTTGTCATAAATGTCAGCTTTGTAAATATTTAATACTTTTTAGAACTATTCAAAATATATAAAGGCCATCCTGAGGATGTCCAGCCTTCCTTTCCTTAGCTCTTCACCATTACCAATTCTCACTTGTTCAGCAGAATTAGGTCCAGAGTAGCATTCCTCCTCAAGGCTGTCTCTGAATTCTGAAAATGATACAAGCAGAGGCACTATTTCCCACACAATGGATATACCATTTCACTAAATCTGACCTACTACCTATTTTTTAATAAATAAAGTTTTATTGGAACACAGGGGTGGGTTGTTTATGGCTGCTTTCCCACTACTATGACAGAATTGAGTAACTGCAACAGTGACTGTATGTATCTCGATGCTGGAAATACTTTCTGGTCCTTTATATAAAAAGTTTGCTCACCTTGACCTACATAAGAAAAGTGCCAAATCACTGCCATATGTTACTCTGTGCCAAACACCTTAGAAAAAGACTAGTCCAACTTTATGAAAGAAGATATGCAAAGGGCCAATAAGCAGATAGGAGGATGCACATCATTATTCACTAGAGAAATGCAAATTAAACCCCCTATTTCATGTCCATTAGCATGGTTAAAAATATGAAGACTGACCATACCAAGTGCTAGCAAGAATGTAGAAGAACTAAAACTCAGACACTACTGGTTGGTGTGTAAAATGACATGACCACTTTGGAAAATAGTTCTTATAAAATTAAAGATGCCTTTCTCTGGGCATTTACTGAAGAGAAATAAAAGCATATGTCCACAAAAAGACTTGGACATAAGTGTTCATAGAAGCTGTATTCATAATGAAATGGATTGACTTCATAAAAGAAGCCATATGCATGAGTCTACAGGAGCTGAGCAGGTACTGTATACCCAGTACCGCTTGTTAAGTGGCCCTAGGCCAAGCGCTAGCGGTAGCTACCTTTGGTTTGCAGCATGGACTTTCCCGGGAACCTCAAAGCCCAGCACAAGTAGCAGTCATCTACAGATAGCTGTGTAGCTCATGCAGGGTGGCTCTAGGTAGGGCACAGGTGGTAGCTGACTTTGGCCTCACCTACTAGGAAGCCCCAGAGACAGTGCACCCAGTGGACAGCTTCAGAATATACCAAAGCACCACCCACCCACCTCCATGAACAACACACTCAAGGGATGAGTTCTGCAGGTACCTGAGCCCCACTGAAGTGAGTTCTGCTCCATGAGGTTAGAACTGGCAGAGCAGATCCTCCATGGTCGTTGCAGATAGTCCCCACAGCCAGTCAGTCTGGTGGTAAATCCTTCCCATTGACATAACAATGGTAATCAACGCTCAGTTACATCAGGAGGATGCACACAGACCACATGGCAGGGGATGCACCTGGAGCACCCAGCTCTGGTGACTAGAGAGGCTGCTCCACTGAGTCCCACAGGACACCTACTACCAAGCCTGAGAGACGTAGCAACTCTACCTAATACATAGAAACAAACACAAGGAGACAGACAAAATAAGAAGAAAAAGAAACATGGCCCAAATGAAAGAAGAGAACAAAACTCCAGAAAAAGAACTAAACAAAATGGAGACAAGCAATCTACTAGATGCGGAGTTCAAAACACTGGTTTTAAGAATGCTCAATGAACTTAGAGGAGGAGTACAGGAACTTAGTGAGTCAATAGAGAGATAGAAAACATAAACATGGAGATAGAAAACATAAAAAAGAACAAGTCAGAATGGAGAATACACTAACTGAAATGAAAAATACACTACAGGAAATCAACAATAGAGTAGATGGAGCAGAGGATCAAATCAACAATTTTTAAGATAAGGAAACAGAGAACACCCAATCAGAACAGCAAAAAGAAAAAGAACCCTCCAAAATGACAATAGTGCAAGGCACCTCTGGGACCCACATTTGCATCATGGGGGTGGTAAAAGGAGAACACAGAGAGCAAGATGTTGAAAACCTATTCAGAAAAACAATGTCAAAAAACTTCCCTACGATGGTGAAAAAAATGGACATACAAGTTCAGGAAGCACAGGGAGACACAAAAAAGATGTACCCAAAGAGGCCCACACCAAGACACAACATAATTAAAATACCAAGGAATAAAAATAAAGAGAGAATCTTAAAAGCAGCAAGAGAAAAGCAGAGAGATACCTAAAAGGGAGCTCACGTAAGACTAGATGAAAAGATAAATAAATAAATTAATTAATTAATTAATAATAATAAGCCAGACAGAGCCTGAAGTGGAATTTGAATAGGAAGGAGCACAAAAGGAGCTTCTGCAGACAGGTGTGGAAATCTTCAATATGCTTACATAAGCATATGAATCTGTCAAAATTCATCAAAATGCTAAAGAATGAGCTTGTTTTATTTTATATAAATTATTCAAGCTCATTTTTAAAAAACTATTGTTCCATAGCCTTATCTTGAGCCAGCTCTTCTATCTTAAATTCCCCATATTACTTTGATTCTGGTCTTTTATCTAACAATTTTCCATTGTGCTCCCACTTTGATATCCCCCGTATTCCAATAACTACACAATATTACATATCTTCTAAATATATTATTATTATTTCTTTTACATCCCTCTTAGATGTCAGACTTATAAGAACTCCACAGCTCCTAAAATGTCCTCAAATCCAGATATCTAATCTTAGCTGTTTTTCTAATGAGAAACAGGTCATGTTCATCATTTGGTTAATCCAGAATTTGCCACCTCTAATTCCTGCCACACTGGCTCCAATAACCAAAGCTTAATTACACTTCCATGTATTCAAATTTATGACATACATATACACAAAATTGATCATATCTCCCTCAGTCCTTACTACCTTCTTTTTTTTACATTTTTTATTGTTCAATTACAGTTGCCCCCATTTTCCCCCATTACTCTCCCCTGCCCTATTCCCCATCTCCCACATTCAATCCCCCCCATTGTGTTTGTCCATGGATCTTTTACACATGTTCCTTAACTTGACCCTTCCCCTTCCTTCTCCTGTTATCCCCCTGCCCTCTCCCTCTGGTCAGTTTGATCTTAATTTCCATGTCTCTGGTTCTATTTTTATCTCTTGTTTTGTTGATTAGGTTCCATTTATAGGTGAGATCATATGGTATTTGTCTATCACTGCCAGGCTTATTTCACTAAGCATAATAATCTCTAGTTCCATCTATGCTGTAGTGAAGGGTAGGAGTTCCTTCTTTCTTTCTGCTGTGTGGGATTCCATTGTGTAAATGTACCAGAGTTTTTTGATCCACTAATTTACTGATGGGCATTTATGTTGCTTCCAACACTTGGCTATTGTAAACTGTGCTGCTATGAACATTGGAGTGCATAGGTTCTTTTGGATTGGTGTTACAGGGTTCTTAGGGTATAATCCTAGAAGTGGAATTGCTGAGTCAGAAGGCAGTTCCATTTTTAGTTTTTTGAGGAAATTCCATACTGTTGTCCACAGTGGCTGCTTCAGTCTGCATTCCCACCAACAGTGTACTAGGGTTCCCCTTTCTCTACAACCTTGCCAGCACTTGTTTGTTAATTTGTTTATGATGGCATTCTGACAGGTGTGAGGTGGTATCTTATTGTGGTTTTAATTTGCATCTCTCTGATGACTAGTGATGCTGAGCATCCTTTTATATGTCTCTTGACCTTCTCTTTGTCTTCCTTGGAGAAGTATCTGTTCAGGTGCTTTGCCCATTTTTTTAATTGGATTGTTTCCCTTCCTGGTGTGGACTTGTATGAATTCTTTATATATTTTGCAGGTCAAACCCTTGTCAAAGGTATCATTGGCAACTTCTTCAATCATTTCTTATGAAAAACAACTCTAACTGCAATGCTTAATTCTATTTGACTTCTTGATATTCTCACTATGTTAAAGTTTGGTTCACATTCTTCAATTATGCAACCAGGTAAGATTATTCTGTTACTTTAGAGAGCAAAACTATAACTTTTGGGTAAAAAATTACAGATAAAACTATTATTGCTCAATATAAGAGAACATTTTCTAACAATTAAAACTTCCCCCAAATGTAATGTTTGAGCAGCAACTGGATCATTGGTTAGATATAAGAAAGATGATTTTGAATTTCATAGAAGTTGGACTAGAAAACCTTAAAAATATACTCTCCAACACTCTGATCCTGTAACTGTCAAAGGCCTCTAAGCTTATGAGACATGAAATTAGTTTGTAAAAAAGACAAAAATCAGAAGAAATCAGAATGTGGTTGACTGGGTACCTTAGGCCTGGTTTGGGCCCCTGAATAAGATTAAACAGTTTGTGAAACTGAGCCAGATAAAGAAGGGTACAACACTAAAGAGAGAAAATAATTTCTAACATTTTTTCTGCAAGGCCAGAGTTGTAAGGTCCCATCATATACTAGATTACATGATTTGTTCTACTCTGGTAATTAAATAATGCTCCCAATACCACATGTCCAAAGTTTCTTTGGCCAGCATATCACTCCCAACAAACAGAATCACAGTAAATTGTGTGTTCTGGAAAATAACAAAAGGGCAGCTCTTCAAAATAGCTCTCAGCTCTATCCCACGTCACTCCAAAACAAAAAGGAATAACAGAATACAATCCATGCATTTTCAGCGTTTAAATTGTTACCCACAGGTTAGGGGCTCAGAATTCCAATCTGATTTGTTTTCCTCCCTCCCTCATATAAATGAATTTACACTAGGGCCTCCTTAGGCTATGGACCTTTCATAAAACTGCTTTTGCTTTCAATTGATAAGATTCTTTCTCTTTTTTGAATGGAAAAATGCATTAAAGACTTCATTCTTTATAGTTTTCCAAACAACATGAGCTCAGCAAACAGATTTAGTTTCCAAAGTAACTTATCAACATTGACAGCATGCTCTTAAGAACAGCTGTTGCCTCATAGACTACAGTGTGAACATACCCCTGAATTTAGAAACAATTCTGCTTAGAAGGAATATTGCACATTTAGCAACCTCCCCTTAATTACCAAAGACATTTGCATGAAAGCCCAATCTTTGTTTGGCAACTTCACCTTATTATTTTTTCTAGGTTTTAAAATTTAAGTCCTGAAAGGTGTCATTCTGTAATGATGACTTTCACTTGCAAAGGAAGAGCCATCTCCACATCACATGCCTCAGTCTAACAGCCTAATTTTGACTTTTAGAATTGCTCTTTCCTTTCTTTTACGGAGTTGGCTGACTGTCAAAACTAGTTCTTTTGCGATCCTAATTGTGAGCTGTAAGGTCACATGAGTCTTGGCTCTGACAGGAGAAAAGGAATTTATAAAGAAAGATACTATTCTTCATTCTTTTAATGTTCGAGATGCTGGGGATAATTTGCATAATATGTGTTTTGCAATTTTTGTAAAATGCTATGCCATACTTTTACAACTGACATTAGTCTTAGGGTACTGGGTGCATAATCTGATGTATCATAATGTGTTAATAGAGATAGGTTGGTGAGTTGGAGAAAAGAGAAATAAAAGAAGATATTGATGCAATGAACATTAAAATCATCTCACTGTTCTTGCAAACTAACAGTTTATAATATAGAATGATTTCTGTAAGCTATCTGCCTCCTACATATGTCTCCAAATAAATTCTGCTGATCATCTAGAGTTCACTTCAACTGAGCTAAGTTAATGTTCACAAATGATTGATTCAAAGCCTCACAAATCCTATTATTCCCTATATGAATGTACTGTCTGTGCATACAAGAAGGGAACTAAACAAATATCTTGTTTAACCTTTCATTTTGTTATGAAGCTCTTTAGGAATTGAATATTATTCAAAGGAAAACAGAAATAAGTGAGAACACAATTAAGAAAAGTATGAAAAGTTCTTAAGTTGGCAGAGCAGTGAAGATACTTATCCTCAGCTAAATAAGACATGATAACTTTCTTAGGCATAAGCTTAAGTAGGTAAATATAATGAGAGTATAGAAAAGGGTAGAGGAAGGCAACAAAAGAGAGGCTCGGGGTGCCTCCAACCACTTACTCTTATTTCACTTTGAGTCAACCCTAAGTGACAGTATTCCTGACGATGTATCAATATTGTTAAGGAACTAGCACAACAGAATAAAAGGAATATGATTCTCCATAAGGCTTGGTTCATTTTTATCATCACTTACAGAAATCAGTATTATTTTCAGTATCAAAAAATCTAGTAAATTGGCATAGCTTATGCAAAAAGACAACTACAAGAAAAACGCATAGCACACCTACAGGGTGGGGTCACAAGTGGTTTTCCTTTTCTCCTTCTTGCTTCTTTGTATCTTCTAAAAACTATAAAATGGGATAGATTATGCTGCAGTAGGCAATAACTTCCCAAATCTCTGCAGTTTAGCATAACAAAAGTTTATTTCTCACTTACTGGTCATTCAAAACCTTGGCAAATGGAGGCATCACTTGAAAAAATGCTTCCATGACTATAACAGCAATGGGAGGGAAACACAAATCTAGTGATGGCTCATAAAATACTACTTAGAAGTTACACCTACATTCCACTCACATTTCATAGGCCAAAGTGAGTCTCATGGCCACACTTACTGTCAAAGGGAATGCAGAAGTGCCATCTTAACATCTACCCACAGAACAGAGAGCCAGAAATATTTGCTAAAAAGTACTAATGTCTGCTAAACACTTATTACCCACCATTTATATTTTAGCACATATTTTTTATGAACACACATGTATTTTAGTTATTTATTGTTGACACTATTATAGATGGCCCCCTTTCCCCCCTTTTGCCTCTCTTCACTCAGCCCCATTCCCCCACCACCCCTCACCTGCTTTCACCACATTGTTGTCTGTGTCCATGGGCTATGCATATATACATTCTTTGGCTAATCTCTTCTTCCAGTCTCCCCAACCCCCTCGCCTCTGAGATCTGTCAGTCTGTTCCATGTATCCACACCTCTGGTTTTATAACACACGTGTATTTTATAATATTGCTACAAAACTGAGACAAAGATTGGGTTTGGTTGGACATTAGGTATTTGAAATGTCTTCAAGTCATCCACAAGAAAATTTTAAGTAGTTAACTGGACATAAGGGTTTGAATTTCAGAGGTTTCCACGTTACACTTTAGAATTGTAAGTCATCTGTCTTGAGAATAAACTTGAAGCCGCAACTTAGAAGAGTCATAAAGGGAGAGAGCATAGAGAGGAGGAAATTGCCTAGATTTGAGCATTAAATAACTCCAACAAACTTTTTTTTATAACTTCAGATAAACAGTGGGAAAAGAGATAATTTTTATTTGTTATACTTTTGCCTCATGGGGAACACAAAGCCCTTGACCTTTCTGCTTTCTCCCAATCATTAGACCTGCTACTTTTCTCCTCTTCTTCCTTAGCCACCAAAGAATCCAATTAGCATTAGCATTTCAAAAAAATCTTAGACAAACACTCAAACTCCATTACCCATCTGTCTTTTGATTATACCCATCTAAGTAAACCCCAATCTGGATGAAAGCAAATATTTGCTTTCTCTAATCCTAGACCAAGTCAGCTGTATGCTTCCAAAGGTCACGCAATGGGGCAAGCTGTACCTCAATAAATTCACAATGGCAACCTCAGTTGGAGTCCCCACACCTACCAGAAGTCTTCTCATGTTTTTCTGCTCAAGTCTCACTCACAGCAAAATTTCTTCAAACCTCTCTATCCTCCTCAGAACTCTGACCCCCACCTTTCCTTCTAGCCTTAAAAGATGACCATGCCTGATGATTTACATTAAATTCTGGGGTTATCAACCAAACTGAATGTTCTAAGCACCTACTACAACTGTACACTGTCCTCTTCCTTTCCTCTTGTTCCAAAATCAAAGGCCAGCCATGTCACCTGCACCTGATACATCACTTCCTTCCTCACTTTTACATCCCTTCCATAGGATTCCCTTCTCTGTATGTCCACTTCTTCCTCTTCATGAGGTCCTTACCATGAGGACTTAAACATGCACATATCTCCATCATCTTTTACAAATCAGTGTTTCACATTTTGATGAGTATTTATGATAATCCCATCACTCTCCAACACTGGCTTATCTTTTAAGACAAATGCACTGTGTAGTTCTAGGATCTTTAATTTGCTAAGAAAAAAATGACATTTTATCCCCAGCATTCTGGCCTTTGCCATGCCTGAAAACTGTATTAAAAATAGCTGGAAGTATGCAAGCTTAGAGATATTAGGTAGAGCCAACTGAAACTCCTCTGACTATGAAAAGAGAAGAACTGAAGGTACTATCTGGCAAGAGACAAGATCTGGAAATTCTGAGGAGTAATAGGTGCAAGGCCAAGAAGAGAGATCTTTGGAAAGAGTCAAGGAGTGACAGCATAGATGGAACTGGAGGGCATTATGCTCAGTGAAATAAGGCAGGCAGAGGAAGACAAGTACGATATGATTTCACTCATACATGGAATCTAATGGCCAAAATAAATGAAAAAATAAAATAGAAACAGACCCACAGATGCAGAGAACAGACTGATGGTTGCTGTAGGGGAGATGGGAGAGGGGACTGGGTGAAAAAAAGTGGAGGAATTTAGAAGCACAAATTGGTAGTTATAGAATAGTCACAGGGATATAAAGTATAGCAGAGGGAATAAAGTTGATAATATTGTAATAACTATGTATGGTACCAGGTGGGTACTAGACTTATGGGGGGAGAACATTTTGTAAAGTATATGATTGTCTGACCACTATGCTGTGCACCTGAAAGTAATACAAAAAGACATTGAATGTAAACTAATAGAACATCATATTGAAAATCCTTTGACAGAAAAAAGGACCATGTGGCTAGATCATTGAGATGATAGAAAAACAGGTGACAAAGGAGACTAGAGAGATATGTAGAAACCACAACATGTAGGGGTTGTACATGGCTGGTGGCAAGGTTTCAGCAGACCATCTTCCAAACTGACTCATGTGGGCTTCTCCCTACAGTTGCTTCATGACATGAAACCTGGCTCATCCCAGATTAGCAGGTTGAGAGAAAGAGATGACACCCAGTCTCAGAAGTGGCAACTCGTATTACTACTGGTTGTACTATTACAATACTTCTGCTGTACTGTATTCATTAGAATTGAGTCAATCAATCCAGCTCACAGTCAAGAGCAAAATAGCAGGATGTGGGATCTTTGGGGGTCACCTTACATAACTCCTTCCACCATAGACCAGAAGAAGAAGAGAAAAAGGAAAGAAGCAAACTAAAACTAAGGCTTGTACAGGAATGTTCATAGCAGCTTTATATGTAATAAACCAAAACTGGAAACAACCCAAGTATCAATGAGAGAATGAATAAAGAAATTATGATATGTCTGTATAATGGAATACTACTCAGCAACAAAAAGGAACACATTTCTGATTTAGGGCACATGATGGATGAATCTCAGATATTATACTCAGCAAAAGAAGCTGGACTCAAAAGATCATACTGTATAATTTATAAGAAATTCTAAATAAAAAATTAATTTATGGTGAAAAAAATCAGAAAAGTTATTACTTCTTGGGTTGAAGATTAACTGAAAAGTCCCATGAACAATATTTCTGGGGTGATGGAAATGTTCTATCTCCTGATTAGGCATATGAATTACACAGTTTCATTCATTTGTTGAATATTAGGATGGGTTTAAAGGAACAACAATTTATCACCTCCTTTGATGTCTTACAAAAAGAAGTGAAAAGCCTTGGCTGGTGTGGCTCAGTGGATTGAGTGCCAGCCTGCAAACCAAAAAGAAGTGAAAATTCTAATCTGTGTAAAGATAAAATGTCAGGGATGCCTAATGGGAAGCAGCAGGGTGAATAGGAAATTTTTAACACTGAAAATTAAAGTTGGTTCAAGTTAAGGGCAAACCAAAGGATCAAGGGATTTCTCCATATCTAGTGCCATATTGAAAATAAGTCATTTTATGGAAAAAATGCATAATAGGAGATGGAAGAAAAAGAGCATAAAGAAAGGGAAGAAGGTTACCAATATAGTTAAGAGATTGAAGTCAAAAGATAAATGGTATTTGACCCTAGTCATTAAACATATCACAGACAGGGTCAGAGCACCTATTTGGATGTTCTAACTAGGTCCCATGCTCTGGATATTTGCTTATCTTATTGAAAAATACTGCTATAACTAAAATATTTTTTAATTGAAACCTACCAAGTAAATCTGGATTTTTATCTTTCCACACTGAATCTAAACTCTTAATGATATGACTCCTTCTGGCTTCAGAAGTTTCATCTCCAAACCAACTTTAATAAAGAAGAATAAGATTTGTTTCTAAAGCTAGGGGGAAACTTTTAATTGAAACCACTCTCCAGAGTCAGCACAGAATCAAAGTAATCAAGACTAGATTTTCTCTCCTGTAAAGAAATCTGCAGTGGCACAGCGGCCTACCTGTTCCATTGTGTGCTGCTTAAGCACTGAATATCCATTCAAATACAACCCCTTATTGTTTTTCTGAAGCGTAGTGTTTTATTGCAATAATTTCATTGTTCTGTCCCCAGCAAGGAAGTGATATCCTGAGTATGATTCAGCTTCACTAGAAATGTTCTTAATGGAGTCACCAAAAACTTCAAAACGATAAATATAAGACCTATATTACAGGCTTTGGGGGAAGAAAATCACAGTGCAATCAACATTCTTCAAAAACAGCAGCAATAATTTAATGACCAGCTTCTCACCAAGTTTCAGAACCTTATTTTCCATGTCAGAAGGCAAAGCAGGACCACAAAGACTAAAGACATGCTATTCTCTCTCTCTCTCTCTCTGTCTCTCTGTCTCTCTGTCTGTCTGTCTGTCTGTCTGTCTGTCTGTCTCTCTCTCTCTCTCTCTCTCTCTCTCTCTCTTACACACACACACCCCTTTCTCTATATTTTGTCTAGAAGACCTGAAAAACATGGATTAAAAAAGCAATGCTAAATTCAGTGAGATCGTCTACTTTATTGAAGGTTTCTTCACTTCCAATGTTTCAAACAACACTTACCAGAAAGGATGGTTACAAATACAATCTGTAAAATGAAGGAACTAGCCTGTATTGTTTCTACTGTCCCTTATGGTCTGTACTTAACACATTTTCCCTACTGACATAGTCTGCCATAAAATGTCTCCACATCCAAAACAGTTCCTCCAACAGCTTCCCTCTCCACACAGCTTTTCCTCTATTCTTTTGCATTTCTGGCACCCTTTCTATTTCCTCTAAACATTTTAATTAAGCAAATCCAGGTGTGGCTTTATCCTAAAGATCAATATATTTTACAGAGAGTACAGAACTACTGGATTAAACCAAGACCGGAATACAATTCAACTGTCAATGAAAAGATTACTCATTCTGCCTTTTTACCTCTTCTCTCCTATTTGTGTCATTTTATTTTGTCTACTAACTTTGATAATAGAAAAACATTTATGAGAGTTCAAAAAAAGTCCAATCTGAATAACATCAAAAATATTAAATGCACATGTGCGTGGGCACACACAGGGAAACACTTCATCACTTTATGAAAAAAAGAAAACTACTTTGTGAAATCTATCTCCCATTAATTGGCTTAGTATTATTATATGAAAAAATAAGCATAGAAGACTTTGAACTCTCACACACAATCATGGGTGCAATAATGAATATTTCAACAGGCACACATTTTGAAGTTTTAATTAAAATCAGTTGAGCTATTTATATTGTAATGTCTTAGAGTAGCACTCAGGCAAGTAATCACCTGCCTCCCAAGTGAATGGCAGTACGCATGCAATTAATTATAGAAGACTTTGTGCCGGAACCACCTTGGAATCGCCAAGATTTAGAGCAAGTGTTCACACACTAACCATGCAAGGCAACTGGATGAGGAGCTACTGTGCTTATTCAGATGCAGCCTCTCTCCTCATTAGGCCTGGTATCCTAAAGCTTGCCATAAACCTCTGCTCGCCTTCTCTGGCACTGCAAACAGTTCTCCACTTCCTGGGGTCAATGCTCACTTTTCTACTGCAGAGGTACGTAAAGCCATTTGGGGAGGTATCTTATGTTTGAAGTTCAATGCTCCCCATCTTCCTGCCTTATGAGTGAACAGAGGGTTTCAATAGAGCTAAAATAGTTTTCCCATTTTTTTCTATATAGCATCACTCTTAAGTTCTCATTCTGAAGATCCTTTGAAGGCTCACCTTTTTTCCACAAAAAAAAAAAAAAATGGGTCCTAGGATAAGGGAATGAGAGAGAATTTGGGAAGCAGGGCAGACTAAAGGCAAATGTTTAAAAACATATTCAGCTGCCAACAGCTTCATTCTGGTTTCTGTAGTTATGAAGAAACCAAACCACAGACACTTGAAAATAAAGTTGTGAGAAGTTCACAACTTATTTAACGACTGTTTTCTAAATGATCTTTTTTCAAAAAAGATTTTATTTATTCATTTTTAGAGAGAGGGGAAGAGAGAGAGAAAGAGAGGGAGAGAAACATCAATGTTTGGTTACCTCTCGCACACCCCAAACAGGGGACCCAGCCCGCAACCCAGGCATATGTCCTGACTGAGAATCGAACTGGCAACCCTTTGGTTCAGAGGCCAGTGCTCAATCCACTGAGCCGCACCAGCCAGGGCTCTAAATGATCTTAATAAAAATTAATTATATGTCATAAAATAAAAGGCAGCACAGAACAATTCTTGCCTAAGTTTTTAAAGAAAACCTCAACCTCTTATTGGGAGAAGGAAGGGAGGGAGGGAGGGAGGAAGTGAAAAAGAGGGAAAATATGCCCAAATTCCTCTGGCTGTCTGAAAATATGTCAGCATTTTCTTGAGGATTGGGTAAATTTTGTGATAAAGTTGCTTCATCAATTTCCAGATATGAGAGCACAAGGGGTTCCAGTTTCTCATAGACAAGATTCATCTTTACAATATCTTTTTAAAAAAGATTTCATTTACTTATTTTTAGAGAGAGGGGAAGGGGTCAAGAAAGAGAAGGAGAGAAACATCAATGTATGGTTGTCTTTTGCACACTCCCTACTGGGGACCTGGCCTGCAACCCAAGCATGTGCCCTGACTGGGAATTGAACCAGTAACCCTTTGCTTCACAGACCAGTGATCAATCCACTGAGCCACACCAGCCAGGGCCATCTTTGTAGTATCTTAATTCCCTCCACTCTGAGGAAGTGACCATAGCCCCCAGGGGCTCAGACAGCCCCTCTTGATGACCTCTCTAGATTCCCTAAGATCTACAGAAATATCTTACAATTTTGAAGAAATGACAGACTCTTAGATATTACTGCTGCAGTGATTTTTCTGAGCGGGGTTAAGAAAGTTTAGCATGGTTGTATTCAAACCAATCTTAATGGTATAAATAGACAGATATTAGAGAACTTATAAATAGCACCATTCCCTTTTTAGAACATTGGTTAGTCTGGTTTGCAAGGAAACCAAGTAACTGTCATGCTGACACAGGCAACTTAGACACAAAACAATGATGTTTAGAAACCTAAAAAAGAAGCAACATGAAGTTCACACACCTAAAAAACTATTGTTACACCAGGGGAGAAAAAAGAATTTTGCCTTCTACACTTCTAAGTTCTTCTGAGTGTTCTAGCAATGAAATTGAGATGAGACAGATTACTAAGAAAAAATAACTAAATTCATTACATATGTACAGACAGCAGTTCTGTAAGAATATGGTAGCAGAGGACAAAATGGCATGTAGGCTTATATGCCATCTTGAGCTAAGGACAAAGAGAGTAGTGGTTTTTACTTCAAAGTGCAAATAGGCAACTCATAGGTAGTTGAGAAAGAGCAAACATTGGTAAACACATCCTTGCCAGGCCACCCAAAACCAATGGGACACAGACACAGGAATCTAACAGAATTTGGAAGGTTCCCCCTTGTCTGCTGCAAGTAGGTCATATTATGTTCCCTTCCCTTAAGCAGGTTTTTCTATCTGAATTTCTTTAGCAGGTAGGGGAGAGATAAAAGGCTCTTTTTGAGTCTTTTGTTTCTTAAAAATAACCAGCTTCATATAATTGACATCCCAAAAAAGGCATATTTCAGGATGGCAAACTCTGCTCCCTCTCACTACCTAGTAAATCTTTGAAGCAGTCAGCTAGAAGTTGTTAATACTTCAGTTTAGATCCTGAGTCACAAACTAAAAAGAAACAGTTGGCCACAGTCAGCTAGTTCTTTATTCAAAACCCATCTCCTTAGCAAATGTAAGGAATATGCATTTAGTTTCTTCCTCTTTCTAATAAATTTAAACATAACATTTTAAAGCGTGATAAACTGCTTCAATGCTGAGAACATTTAGCTGAACATAGCATATTCTTCCTATGTGCTATAAGCAATGAAAATGATTTGCTTGGAAATTATCTAGTGGTGTTAAACCAGGATTAACAATCAACAAATGAAGCTAATAGACTTCAGTCCATACTGAAAACAGAAAAATTACCAAGACAACTGACTTCTAAGGAGCACATAACTGGTGTGCTAAGCATTTCTCCTTACTTCTGTTTATTGTTCTTGAAAACCTTGGGTAACAGTAACACTTCACCTTCACTGCGGACTTAGTTACAGGCACTATGCTAGTCATTCCGTGACCTAATTCATTTAACATCCCCAACAAGGATCATTGTTATACTCTCATTTTAACATTTTTTATAGATTTTGTTTATTTATTTTTAGACAGAGGGGAAGGGAGGGAGAAAGACAGGGAGAGAAACATCAGTGTGTGTGGTTGCTTCTCGCATACCCTGTAATGGAGACCTGGCCTGCAACCCAGGCATGTGCCCTGACTGGGAATTGAACCAGTGACCCTTTGGTTCACAAGCTGACACTCAATCCACAGAGCCACACCAGCCAGGGTCTTAACATATATTTTTTAATACAGAGGTTGAAGGTTACAAATTCCCCAAATTTACACAGCTAATGACAAGAAAGGTCATTATTTGAACCTCAATTTATTATGTTTTATTTTCCCACATACCTGTGCACCCCATATATCAATCATACCCCCTATGGGGTTTTCAATGCTAGATTCTCCCTCTAACCCTCAAGTATCACGATATGCAAATATTGACCACTCTTCAGTTTCTTCTCTATTGCTTTCAAGTCTTTCATTATGTAGATAGACCTTGCCTCCCTCTGCAATCCAGCTATTGCTGTTACAAGCACACTGCATATCTTTGAAGCAGGCTCTATATCTTTTCCTTTTACCTGGTCCTCTGAGACATGGAAATATGCCTTAACATATGACATTTGTTAACATTCTTCATAAGTCTGCCTGAAGCATATTCTGGGTTCATGAGACTATACAAGTGTGACAAATGGGCTAAGACAAGGGGCACATCTGAAGGGGTAACTATTATGTGCAGCGTGCAGCACACTCAGAGAAAGGATGATATCAGCCCACCCAAGACATCCTGCGGGCATGAGACATGGATAGCGTGTACACATGTTGACAACTGAAGCCAAAAGTGGACCAAGCCAAATGAAATATGTGAAATCCCATTTCAATGTCCTAAGGTGAAACTTTAGCATTTATGGAAAAGGAAAGAGAGGCAAGAATGAGGAAGAAACTAAAACTGGTACATGGCCACTGTGTGCTAGGCACAGTGCTGTTGATTTCATGGACATTACCTCATATCATCCAACATCAACAACCCTACACAATAGGCAGTATTATCCACCTTTTACAGCTGAGGGTACTGAGGCCCAAAGAGGTACCCTCAGTTACTCCATAACTACCCTTTAGTTACTTCAGTTACCCTTTAGTTACTTCAGAACTAAAGTAATGCATCTAGCTAGCAAGCCACAAAATTGAAAGACAACCCATGACTTTTCTCTTCTGAAGCCTGTGCCTTTTCCTTTGCAGGAAGGTGGGACATCAAACAAAGAAGAATATCTGAATGGCACGGCTGTCGTTGAAGGCAGCCAGGAACTGTGGCTTAGATAATACCAAGGAGACCTGAGCATGTGTGTCTATGCTTGTTAATATGTCTAAGTGGGAGCGTAGATGCAGGGAAGTATGTGTCACCCATTTGATCCATTGTCACAGTTGGGACAGTTCCACCTTATTAGTTTTATAGGCTGATTGGATCATCTGCCTGTTCATACCAGGTTATTTCCCTTCTATTCATTTTTACCCCCCTGGTTAGAGTGTTGTTTTCCTGAGTGCCAATTCTAATTATCAAGTGAGTGTAACACAATAGTACCCATAATCTTTCAGTGTATAGAACAGGGTCAGGGACCCTTTGTGCTCAATAAATGTTAATTATTTTCTCCATCAGTACAAGAGGTATATGCTCACTCAAGCTGAATAAAGCAAAACATTATGTTTTAACTCATGCAAAACAAACTTTACAAGCAACTTACAATGGTTACATGGTCACTTGGATGGATATTCTCCAGAAACTAGCATTTGGATAAAAAAGTTAAACCTCAGATTAAGAAAATGAATAGTTCAGAGCCTTTGGAATGCCTTGCAGGACATTGTAGTAAACGGGTATGATTACAAAATAACAAAATCGGCCAATTGCACTTTTGCCCAACTGTCTTTAAGGTCTAAATATCTGGAATAGTCATTGTTGGCAAAAATAAATAAATAAACAAACACTCATTTACAAGGTACTACAGCAGGCTAGCAGCATAAAATAGCACAAAAAGATTCCCTGCTTTACATCTTTGATCATAATCAGAACTTGTTATTAAAACTAAAGCAGATTCAAAGTCCATTCAGCTCAGCAAGCACATGAAAAAGTGACTAATTATTTTAATCCCTTATAACTCTTATAAATCCCTTATATCCCCTTATAGTTATCTGGCTGAGTTAACATCATCCATAGCAAGCCAAAGAGACACTTCTAGAGTATAATGTGGGAAACTCTGGAATAAAGCCACATGAATACAGCAAGAGGAGAAACTAGCAGAGTGTACAGTGATCTCAGACATTTTAACCTGCTAAAGGGTAGTCCAGTTAGCCCGTAAAACCAATAAGCATCATCTCAATAAATAAAGCAAACAGTTAAGTAGAACCAGTACCTTGGGAAAAGGCAATACCTAATGTTAATCTATGCTTTTAAAGTACATATAACTGCAGAAGGTGACCTTCACAGGCCATTTTTCTTAAAGAGGAATAATACCTTGCTGCATGAAGGGCCATACCACTTGCTATTTAGAATACAAACTTTTACAAAAGCCAGAACACTGTATTGTTCAAAGAGAAGTCAGTGATCTGGAATTTTCTATTTATTAGATCGTCAAAGACTAAGTACAGACTAATTAGCATGATAATTCAGAATGATGAATTGATTTTGAATAGCCTTGGGTCACATCCTACTAAAGATCTTCCTCTTTGTTGGCAATATAAAGTGATGGTTAGTTCAAATTCACGTGCCAAGGACACTCTAGATTTTTTTTAAAGCAACAAAATATGCATGCATTTATTAAATTTTCCAAGGGAGAGGACATCACAGTTTTATCTAGGCAAAAGACAAGTTATATTTCTTTGCCACACACACCTGGATAAACTCTTCAACATTCATTCAGAATTACATTTTGAAATGTAAAAGAGTAACCTCTCTGTGTTTCATCAACCCAATATGAATACTATCTTGTCATCTTCTTTCTTTTTTTAACTTTATATTAATTGTTGTCCTTGTGCAGTTTTCTATCTTTTTTTGTTTTGTTTTGTTTTTCTAGATTTTAAAACCCACACTGCATATTGCCAAAGAAGAAAAGACCCTTTACACAGAAGCTAATGCATTGTGGTATCTTTAAGTCAGGTGTTTGTGGTTGTTTTTAAAAGTGATCAGAAAATACAAATTATTACTTAAAAGGAAAAAACCATGTGTCATAAATAATATTTTAAGAGGAGTAAGTCTTTTACTTGGAAGGCCCTCTGCTTGCTGGTTGGCCATGGGCACATTTAAACCTAAAAGCCTGGAGTAAATTGCTCTGCATGATAAACAGGAGAAAGCATATTAAGATTCAAGGGGAAAGAGGGAGAGAATAAGGGCTAAGGGTAAATGTTAGTAGAATGCTCACATACCAGATAGACTGGGTACTGTACACAGAGGTCAGAAAGGAAGGAAAGAGGGAAGGTGAAGGAAGGAGGGAAGGAGGGAAGGCTGAAGAAAGGAGGGAAGGGAAGGAAGGAGGGAGGAAGAAAGCAAGAAATGAAGGAAGGAAGAATATCAGCTGCCAGTAGGGGCTAGAAAATTCTGAGATAAGGCACAAAGGTAGTGATTCTTTTTCAAAGTAAATGATTGTCCTGTGCAATGTGACCGTATTTCATGACCCACAAATCTTCATGACATTCTCAGTGTGATTAGTTGTCTTGTGGAGCCAGTGAAGGGACCCAGTTCTATATCAGCATTGGCACAAAACCAAACAATGTCAGTCTTCTTAAACAAAGGGACAAAACATAGAGGCAGGATATATTTGAAGGCTCAGCGAGGATTTTCTGAACTAAGGCCAGAACCCAGCTGCATCTTTGATGAAATCATCAACCTAGAGTCCAGAGACTTGAGCCAAAAGTATATCTTACCCAAGACTGCTACAGTGTTGAGCAGTAACTGAGAGCCAGAGAGGAGAGACTTATCAAAGGTGACTCAGAATGTCATTCCAAAGTCAAATCATAATATCATCACAAAAGGAAATGTAAAAGCCAGAATCCTCTCAGAAAGAAGTGAAAGATGTAAAATTGAAGATAGACATGAGGCAAAGTGGAAAATTAAGTGTGATATCATTAACAACTCAATCAAATACATTAATGCTATTTTGAATTTATAGTAATCAAGAAACTCATAATGTCACAACAATATGGCTTATGTTGCAGCAGTATCTACAATGGTCAAAATATGGGAACAACTTAAGTGTCCATCAATGGATGAATAGATAAATAAAATGTATATATAATATATATCATATTATTCAACCATAAAAAAGAATGGAGTCTTATATCCCATATATGAGTGAAATCATATGGCTTAACCAAGGTCACCCCAATAAATTTAATCAAAAAGAGAAGGGAAGAAAAAAACTAAATCTTGACATTTGCAACAACATGGCTGGACTGCCAGTGAAATAAGTCAGACAGAGAAAGACAAACAGCATATGATCACACTTATACGTGGACTCTAAAACAAAACAAAAAAACAAGCTTGTGATATAGAGAACAGATTGGTGGTTGCCAGAGGTGGCGGGTGGGGGAGATGTGAAATGGACAAAGGTGGTCAGAAGATACAAACTTCCACTTAGGATACCATGTGTAGTATGGCAGCTCTAATAACATTGCACTGCATATTTGAAAGTTGCAAAGATGGTAAATTTTAAAAGTTCTCATCACAATAAAGAATTCTGTAATTACATGTGGTGACTGATGTTAACTAGACTTACTGCGATAATCATTTTGCAATATATACAAATATGAAGTCATTATGTTGTATGCTTGAAATTAATATAATGTTGTATGTCAACTATACCTCAATTTAAAAAACAGATCAAGAGACTACTATTTATTTGTAAATAGTATACAGGATTTCCCCCTAAATTCCCAATTGATTATCCTTCCACAATACTCCACTTTACAATACTCCAAGTATGGTGTGTATAAGAATGTCTTCATCAGAATAAGGAACCCCTCAGTCAGCTTTTAAAATAAAAAGAAAAACATGAGATGGCAGAGAATTCCCACTAAAAACATAAAAGATACCATAATATATTAAAAAGAAGTTAAAACAATAAGTGAAAAATATTCTTGGGCAAAAAATTTGGTCTCTGTTTAAGTAGGTTTTACTTCTTTTTCAAATAGCAGCAGCACTTCTTCATTTAAAAGATAAACATATTATATTTTTGTTTGATAATTCTTTTGGATAGCCAAAGTAAGTGGGAAATTGATTTCTATATGCATAAATTTCAGAACCAATACCTATTCAAAGAATGTATTTCCTTTGGCTTTAGACCCTACGTATTTTTTTAGTTCAGGATATCAGATTTTCTTGCTACTGCTTTCATCAAAAATTAATAACAACAGAAAGCCTGCATGTGAGTTTCCTAAGTCTGCCATAAAAAAATTACCTCAAACTGGGTGGTTTAAAACAACAAAAATTTATTCTCAAAGTTTTGGATGCTAGAAGTCCAAAGTCAAGGTGTCAGCAGGGTTGGCTCTCTGGAGATGCTGAGGGAGAACCTGTGCCATGCCTCTCTCCTAGCTTCTGGTGGTTACCAGCAGTCCTTGGCTTGTAGACACATCACTCTCATCTCTGCTTCCATATTCACATGGCATTATCCTCTCTATACCTCTGTGAAACTGTATGTCCTTTTCTTTAAGGACACCAGTCACATTGGGCTATGACTCACCTTAATCCAACTAGACTTCATCTCAACTAATTCATATGTAATGACCTTATTTTCAAATGAGGTCATATTCTGAGGTTCTGAGTAGACATGAATTTTGTGAGAGATGGGGGAAAACACTATTCTACCCGGTACAGAGTTCAAGTCTTAAACTGTAAAGTTTTGGAGGGCAGCCTCCATATAATTCAAATTCTTATTCTCTAAAGACCCCAAATCACATGGAAGCTGCCATCCAAATTAAATCAAACACAGTAAAAGAATGAATATTCAGTAAAAGGTGTCAAAATACAAAAGTAAATACTCTAAAAAAGCAGTCTGTCATGCAACTTGGAATACTTTGTGGATCTTTTCCATTTTTTAAAGCATATAAATCATACAGCAGCCCCTGGTAGTCCATTCCCAAAAAGTCCCCTGGCTCCCAATGTCAATGGAGGAACCAAGCCCTGGCTGGTGTGGCCCAGTGCATTGAGTGCCAGTCTGTGAACGGGAAGGTCACAGGTTCGATTCCCAGTCAGGGCATATGCCTGGGTTGCAGGCCAGGTCCCCAGTTAGGGGTGTGTGAGAGGCAACCAATCAATCTCACACATGTTCCTCTTCCTCTCCCTCTCTTTTTCCTTCCCTTCCCCTCTCTCTAAAAATAAATAAATAAAAGCATAAAAAATATAGAGGGATCAAGAGCTTCAATTACTCTTCATAACAAGAGTCATTCTGCCAACAGCTCTCTCAAATTGCAGAGCACTTGAATCACACAACTGTAACCCATTAGGAGTTCACAGGGTCATTCTTAAAATCCCCTTACCTTGATACATACCTGAAATATTCCCTTAAACTTCAGATCCACCACAATCTCCTGACAGTTATTTGTATGCTTTTACTAGGCTGGTAGTAAAATAATATCACCTCCACGTATGTTTGCATATCAATCCAAAACACTGCTTTCTTCAGTGGGAGATGCAGTTGTTATAAAAACCAAAGAAGGTGGTCCATAAAGCCTAGCCTCGGAGCATGATCTGGTCCTACCTTCCCAACTCCCTAGGCCATGGGTGCAGTTACAGTCAGGTGTTGCCAAGAGCCGCTTTATCCAACCATCAGGCTTATCCCCTGACAATAAAACCTCTGCTCTGTTTCCCCCTTTTCACTCATGTTCTCATTTTGAGTTCTCAAAATCTTCTCCTGTCCCTACAACATCATAGGCCTCTTTTAGACTCACTTTTATATTGTTTCTTACTTCTCCAAATCTCATTTATGTGTCTGGGCACATCAAGCAATGAATTCTGTATAATATATAAACATGAGAGGTATGAAGTAGGAGAAAAGAGTGGTGGATTTGACTGTCAGGTAACCTGAAGATCTAAAACAGCCTTTACCACTAAATAACACCTTTTGTCTTAATGCCCTTCACAAATGAAGTTTACGTTCTTAGAATATGCATGCTAAAATATTTAGGAATTAATTTCTATTGCACCTGCAAGTTATTTTCAAATTGTTCAGTGAAAAGATAGATACATGATTGATAGATATATGATAGGCAGACAGACAAAACTACCATATTTTCCCATGTATGATGAGCACGTTTTTGCCCAAATTTTGAGGGAAAAATAAGGATGTGCATTATATATGGGTTGTAATAATTCCATATCTACATAAATGTTTTTAGTTCTTTTACTTATGCTTATGAGTTAAAAGAGTAACTCTAGAAAGCAATAATGATATCTGTATGCAAATTAATACCCTGGAATACAATAATTGGTTTTGCTTCTAAATATTAATTAATTAATTAAAATTAATTAATTAAAAATTAAAATGAAAGATTTTTTCCTAAAAATTTGGGCCCAAAATGTGGGTGCGCATTTTACATAGCAAAATACGGTCATAAGGCAAAATGGAAATTATTGGATTTAGATGTATGGGGTATTATGTGTTAATTGTACTAGTCTTGCAACTTCTCTGTATATTTGAAAATGCTGATAAGGTAAATTTGGGGGGAAATGAAGCTGGAATAAATTTAAACTCTTCTATTCCCAAATTCCATGACTGCATACATCTAAATACCTCATCAGCGATCCTCCCAAAATATCTGCCATCTGGACTTCTCATTTGTACAAATGCCACCTCATTATCTCACAACTGAGGTTTGACATGCTGGAGTGATCCTTGATTCCTATTTTCCCTTCTGGCCTCATATTCACTAATCCCAAACCTACTGAGACTTCTTTTCAATTTTACGTGTTTCACTAACTTTGCATCCCACTGATATTGCCTTCAGTCCATTTCTGGCCTATTTCAGTATCCTACTTTCTGACTTAATTTCATTGTCAGTTGTGTTAACACCAATTTTATCATGTCACTTCCCTATTCACAGGTTTTCAGTGGCTCCCTATCTACTCACCTCTTACTCTCTATCTCCAATATTATCCCCCCACTATTGCTATATACAAGCCCTACACTCCAGACAAACAAGTCCATGCCTCATTATATCCTGTGTTCCTACTTTTGTTCATGCAGCTCTCCTATATAAAATAACCTCTCCCTTCCATTTGTAATTATCCAAGCTCTATCAGGGGGCATTTAGTGGATACTAAATCTATTAATATTGCTTTCTTTGTATACAAACATCCTCTCATCTCCATCTATAGCCTTGGCCCTTATTATACCCACAGATTTCCTAAGAATGTAACCTCTTTCCCACCAAAAAATAAAATTGAAGTGCTTTCAAAAGAACTTGTATTAGTCAGGGTTCTCCAGAGAAACAGAACCAATAGGATATTTACACATATACAGAAAGAGATTTATTATGAGCGATTCGCTCACACAGTTATGAAAGCTCAGAAGTCCCACTCCCTGCAAACTGGAAGGACAGGAAAGCTGGAGATGTAGCTCCACTCCTCACTTGAAGACCCAAGAACCAGGAGCACTGATGTCCAAGAGCAGTTGAAATGGATGTTCCAGCTCAACAAGAGAAGTCAAATTTGCCCTTCATCTGCCATTTTGTTCTATGTAAGCCCTCATTGGACTGGGTGATGCCCATTCATGTTGGTGAGGGAAACTTCTTTACTCCTCGTACTGATTCAAATGCTAATGTTTTCTAATGCTAAGGTCTTCCAGAAACACCCTCACAATCACACCCAGCAAAAAATGGTTTACCAGTTATCTGGGTGTCCCTTAACCCAAGCAAGTTTGCATATAAAATTAACCATCATAGACCTCCACAACTGCCGGGAAAGCACGGCAAATAGAGTAAGTGTTTAAAGTATTGGAGGTACTGTAGATCTTCCCCACAAAACAGCACATTCTTAGGTAACTGAGCCAAAATGCAGACACAGATATATACACCCGTTGTGAGTTTAAAGGTTATGAAAAAGTTCAATTGTCAGTATCTTAAAGACAAGTTCCAGGGAGTAATATCTGTTGATGACTATGACAGCGAACACTATGTTTCCTCACCTTGACCCCACATGTAACTCTCATCACTGAGTCTCTCAAAGGCCATCTGTGTCAGTTCACTCATGCCTAGCTCTGGAACCAACCCTCCTACAGGGGAGGGGCAGATAAGAGTTTCCACTTGAGGACCCCACTGATCAAGAATCAAGATGTTCTCATAACTGGCCCCGCACATACCTTTTTCCCTACTTCCCACAAAACTTGTTCCTACTTACTCTCTCAGTTCTCCTAGCTCTTCTTTATCTAGTCTGTATTTTGAACATAAAAATGCTCAAAAGAAGTCTCTGTTTAATAGAAGAAAACCAGGACCAAGGTGTGGAAAGCAAGTTTAACAACCCATCTCAGTGCCTGAAAGTCCTGACCCTGAACATCAAAATCTCAGCATCTCTTGAACTTAGGTTTTGTTTGGCCAACTAAACAATGATGATAGTCATGGGCCTGGTCTCCTCTGCCTTGTGTACCCTCCATTATTAGATGTACATGTGCATGCACATGCAGACATATGCATACATGTGTGTAAGCATACACAGACAAACATGCAATTTTCCGATTTCATATTCTGACCTAGACTCAGGCTTATACCATTCTGTAGGTAGGTCCAGAAAAACAACACCCAGCCTGACTTCACAGTTAGTCACCCATTCCTAACCAAAACCTGATCATGTCCTCATGGTGATCGTATTTGTATCACATTAACTAAATCCCCTTCTTCCATTCCCCTTCAAAATGCTTTTATTGGATGATTCTCTCTTCTACCTTTTATTGGGAGGAAACATAAAACTCATCTTGTGCCTGGCTGGTGTGGGTCAGTTGGTTGAAGCATCATCCCATAGACAGAAAGCTCACGGGTTCGATTCTTGGTCAGGGCATATGCCTAGGTTGAGGGTTCAGTCCCCAGTACATACGACAGGCAACCAATCAATGTTTCTCTCTTGCATCAATGTTTCTCTCCCTCTCTCCTTCCTTTCCCCTTCTCTAAAATCACTAAGCATGTCTTTGGGTGGGGATTCAAAAAAAAAGAAGGAAGAAAATCATCTTGTTATACAAAATTTCTGCCTTAGTCCTATAAAACATAATTCAAAATATTGGCTCTAGGTTGACTTAATGTCAATTATAAACAATAAATTTCTGCATGCTCCCTATTGTCCTGACTGGTAGAAGAGCCAATTTTGCTTAGGAAAATATTTCATCTCCATAGATTTATGTGTGGGCATTGGGATGTCAGAAAAATAAATAAACAACATTATCAAGTACATTGTTTCCTCTGGAGCCTTCACTTTAAGAAACTTTAGAGGTACACTTTTTCCCATGCATTATAATCTGCTCCTTTTGGAGGCCTGTCATTATTTACCTATTCTGTTTTTCTTCAGTTAGATTCTGTTTTAACCTTCTGTGTCCTAGCGTTCATGGTGTCCTAATTTGTGAACTACATCAAGTAGATGGAGTGTAAATATTAAATCCAGAATAGCATGTTAGCCTCTCCAATTAACAAACTGAAAGGTTATTCTAATTACAGATTCATTGTTGCAGCTAGATTAAGAGACTGAGGTAAAACTAAATACTTGAATGCTATATCAACCCACAGCTGCCTATTACAAAAGAACGTGTAGGCCACAAAGAATGAGTGCCTTTCATGTCACAGTGAAATTGGTTTGGGGAGAATTAATGGTGAATAACTCAGAATAAATGTAGTCAGAAATGTTCTTAAAATGTTTCCATAAAATTTCAGTTATATCTCAATCATAGCGCCTTCTGTAAACTGCTGGGGGCTCTTGAAAAATAACTCAGAGCAGCATGAGATAGAGACTTCAATAGCATATTTTAAAACAAGGAGTTTGTGTTAGCTTCATTTTAAATTCATCTAGACAAAGAGATGAAAAATAAATTCACATGAATCGTGGGAAATTTAAAGAAAATTTGAAGCCACAATTTAGTACTAACCACGACTCTTTTCTGCAGTCAATAGCACTGGTGATATTTGCATGATGCTTTCAATCCAAAGCCTAAAAATTGTTATGATCATCAGAACCCAGCTATTTCTACAATGAGCACACTTGTAGCTGCTTGAAAGATGGGACTCATACTGCTTCCTGTAAAATACAATTCATGACGGGAAGATGGTTTCTATAAACATAGCTACTTAAATTTCTGCATTCCTTCCAACCTCTTCAAAATATTTACCACTCGCTAAGGCTCACAGTTTCTTTTTTTCTTTTTTATTTTTAAGCATGACAGTGTTCTAAAGCAGGTAATCTTTAAAAAGGAGAAAAGGAAGACTAGAGAGTGATAAAAAGTTGTCTAAGATTGTACTTGAGTCATGTGAAGCTAGGACCAGAGCCAAGATCCAAGAGTTTAAAGCTGCTGCCTTTATCCAAGTTACCCCCAAGGAGCCATTCCGAAGGAATGGGAAGTAGGGTCCCTGCTGAGCCTTTCAAAGTGTGCCTCTCTAAGGTGACAGTGGCATGGGCATAAACAGGCTTGTTGGGAGTTCAAAGGGGTCTTGTGACATGTCAAACTATCAAAGAAATATCCTTTATTTCCAAATCAAATGAGACATAATAGTAGATCTGTTTTTCTTTATTTAAATTGAAGTTGTTTACTTTGTCTTTATATTTGAGATTGTGGATCACATAGTTCAAAGGATCATACAGTTCTGTTAAGTCCTCTCCTCCCACGACATTTCACAGGCCATAGAGATAAGCACTTTCAACAACTGTAGCCAGGTTTTGTTTAAAAAAGTTGCAGGGGAGAGCTCCAATAGTCGTAAATAGCATGCTTGTTTTGCTACGTCTAGATATTTTCTTCATATTAATATCCCACCATGAAAAAAGCTAAGGATTTGGATCATTTGTACCCTGTCTCCTCCAAGATGCAATCACGCTAACAGTTCGATAGCATAACTTTGGTTATATCAATAATCAGTATTTGCATTATTTTGACTTGCAAATGATATTCATAGCTGAATCATAGACTGCATCATGCTTACTTTTCCTTTCATGCACAACTTTGTTTCTGCCAGGAGTTTATAATGCTATATTGCTCCTTTTCTTAGTTTTCTAAATACTAAGTATTCTTTTACACCCCAACTCTCCTTTAGTTGTGTAAAATGCTTCTCAATATGGTCAATCACCTCAGCTATTTACCAGTTTCTAGCCTGCCCCAATGTGACCTGGCTCTTCTCCAGACACACTGCGTGGCTATGTCCTGGGAAATGCCTTCAGCTCTCTCGTGTTGGATCTCACATATACTCCACTTTCTATACGAGCAAGTTCTCAAATAACATCCTTTCCCTTTCATTACCATGTTGATGAAATGCCTTAGGAATCTGACTCTTGTTTATATATCGGTTAGCCTATGTACAACTGGTTTCTCCATAGGTTGTCTTGCTTAAAGTCACAGAACCTATCAATGACATTAAGTGAAGACATAACTGTATTCTTTTACATGCTGAAGTCTTGTCTGCCGACCTTCTGAGAAAGGATGCATGAGAAGTAAATACTAAGAGGCCCAGGCTGTGTGAAAATATCTTTATTACAGACTCATATCTAATGGACAGCTTGGCGAATTTTAGGCTTCTATTCCTTTTCTCTCTAAAGTTTGAAGGCATGACTTGTAGCTTCCAATACTATTAAAAACTCTGAGGACATTATGATTACCGATCCTTTGTAAGTAATTTGCTTTTTCTCTTTACATGTTTTTAGAATTCGCTCTTTGTTTCTGGTGCTCTGAAACATTCTTTGAGGTGAATCTAATTCAACCATTGACCTAGGTACTAAGTGAGCTGTTTCAAATGGGAAACTTACGCCATGGGACATTTTTTGGAATTACTTAGCGATGTATATCATCCCCTCTAGTTTCCATTTTCTCTTTTGTACTCTTATTATTTGGTTAATGAACCTCCTAGGTTGGACCTGAAATTTTCTTATCTCTTTTTCTCCCAATTTCCTTCACTTAATCTTTTTTTTAACATTAAGGTAATAGTAAACCAACATTTATTAAGTATCTGTTCTATGCCAGGCAAGGTTCTAAGGATATTACATATATTAATTGATTCATTTGATCCTTACACGGGTCCTGCTTTCACTGAATCTTTTGGCCCTACTTTCCTAGAGATTTAACTTTACCTTGAAACCCTTTTCTTTACATGTCAACAATGATTGAAAAATAACCAAGTGTCAGGCACTGGTCTAATGTCTGGGAATACAAGAACTGTACAAGGTAGATGCAAAACCCCTGTCCCTGTGGAGCTAATAGTCTATGGTTTCTATATTCCATTATACTCCATAAATCAACCGGCTAAGTAAAATGTCTAAGATATTGGGCAAACAGTAAACAGCATAAGTAGCTTTTTTATTTTCCTTCTTTTACGTGGAAGGAAAGTAAAGTAAAGGGAGGTCAAATAGGATGCTAAACTGAAGAAAACAAGCAAGAAGAAAAACTAGAAAAGGCTGGGAAAGGCTGCAGTTTTAGATCTGTTGGTCAAGAAAGGTATCCCTTGAAAAGGTGAAATTTGATTAAATCTCTCATGGAAGTGAGGGACTGAGGCTTACAGATCTCTGTGTTAAGGGCATTCCAGGCAGAGAGAAGAGGCACAGTCACTGCTACAAGGAGAAAATGGACCCCACATTTGAATGGCAAGAAGTCCAGTGTGAATGGAGAATAAGGAGTGAGAGGCAGAAGAGTCAGTGATGAGGTTAAAAAATTCTGGAGCAGAGGAATGTAGGGCCTTGTAGACCTTTCTGAAAACTTTGACTCTTACTCTAAGTTATGTGAGAAGTCATCTTCTCAGGATCAATCTGGTTGTTCTCTTGAGAATAAACTGTAAACGTCTCTTCCCAATAAAGGCAGACTGGCAAATTTAACCAAACCTTCCTGCTGAGAAAAACAGAGGCTCTCTGTTTCACTTTTCCAGAGAATAAATCCCCAGAACTGCATCAGGGTAGAAGAGGGGCACTGAAGATCTAATTGCTTTTCAAGCAGAATTACATCCAGTTCTATTTTCAACCCCTCCTTCATCTTTCACTTTCAGGGGTGTCACCAATCTCTGAGGGCTTTGGGGCATTCAGGGGTGTAAATATGTGGGATTTTCAACATTCCCTCTGTGGAGTAAGGATTCGAATCAGCTCTCTCTGACCATTTAGGTCAGTTGCCAATCATCCTGTTTTACAGCTGCCAGCATTTTATTGTACTCACCATGCATGCTACTCTGTCCTTGTGGTTTTATCTCATTTTCATTTCTTTATTTTCATTTTATAGGGACTTCATGAAGATAAAAAATGCATGTTAATTCTGCCATTTTAAGTAAAAGTTGAAATACAGCAATTCTGCACTTAAAAAAAAAAAAAAAAAAAACCAAAGAGCCAAAATAAAGTATAATTTAGTAGTTAGGTAGGAAGTCTCCAAAGCCAGGACACTAGGTTTCAAAAACAGCTCTGAAGAAGTTATTTCACATACCTGTCCCTCAGTTTGCTCATTTGTAAGATTAAAAAAATAACAAACCTGCCCTAGACATGGTGTTATTATAATATAAATTAACATGAATGAATTAGTTTGCCTGTCATGTGGTAACTGCTCAATAAATCTTAGTTGTTATTAGCAATCCCATGAAATCTGTGTATGTGCCCTCATAATACCAAAGGGAAACAATGCAATATGTTTGGAAGTAAACTTTTGCAAAAAAAAAAAAAAAAAAAAGCAATCTACTGAAATATATCCATATTTGGAATTATTCTCAATCCTTCTATTTATTTGCTCATTTTTTAAATTTTTTCATCTGTTCCAAAGTGGTGGCCCCACACCCATTCTCAGTTTTCTTCTACTAACACATTAAGTAATTTATGAATCTGTCGTTTGAGCAGTAGCTGGTGTTTCCTATTGGCTTACTATTCCCATTCACTGTAACTTTCCCATCAGTTAGTGCCCAATCAATCTCTGAGTCTTCTTTTCTAACTTTTCCTGAGCCTGCATCAGAACATTGGAAGTTTAGTCATGGACTGCCCCAGCCCCCATCCTTTTCTTACCACTGCCTTTTCACTGGGGCTCCCTACTTTCACCTCTTATGCATGCTTGCCATCAAAGGACAACCATTCCTTTTTATTATCAGAATCCATTCACTTTACATGTATTGAAGGAAATAATCAACTTTATAACATAATTTTTCTAGATTTCAATTCCTTGACTCATGGATATGGTTGTCCAAATTCTAGCATGGCGGCATCATTCTCTAATCAGGCTGCTGCTGCAGGGGCAGGAAATGGCATCAAAATCCATCGTAACCTTCCTAGTCCAGGCAACTGTTTCGATAAATAAATTTTAATACCTTTCTCTGCAGGAGCAAACTGTTACGCTGGAGTTTATTTTCTAATTAACCATATTTCAAACTATCCATCTATGTATGCATCTATATGTGTACATGTTTTTAAATGACTACAAGGAAAAGCAATACATACAAAGTTCATCCTGAAAAATGTGTGATGGTTTAATATTTATTATATGTCCAAATGGAGATCTTGGCTTTAGTCTTTCATGACTAAAACAGTTTAGAAACCCCTCTATCCCTATAGTTTGTTTACTCTTTCATTCAAGGGGTAGGAGGGTGTCCTTATACATTTATTTCCAACTGTCTGGTTGAGCTCATTTCAGCAGCTCCTAAATTAGATTTCACTGAAAATAACTTTCATCAGAAACTTCAAGACCTCTTTTCACAGGACAGAAGTTGAATCCTCCTTAGATCAGAATGACTTGCTGCAGTGACAGGTCAGAGACTCACCAGCTCTGTAAACAGAACTTGTTCTTTTGGTTTTGAGCTGGAAAGCACCAGGGTTACTATAAATTTTCCCAAGCAGATAAAAACAACATTGAATAGGTACTTTTATTCTTTCTGCCTATTGATATTAGTTTATTCAAATCTATAACACCTTGGTCAGGGGAGGACCATAATAATTCAGTGTCTAAGATTTTTAGTTTCTTTCTCTGCATATTTTGAGGAATAAATGAGATCACCTATATGAAATCACTTTGAAAACCTGAAAAATGCTACATGAATATAAGGAATTACTATCTTTACAGATATGGAGTATTTTCTTCAACCAAATTATAGTTTGATAATGTTCTTTAGAAAAGCAAAAATGATCAAAAGTCTAAGCTTACTGGGTTTGGCAAATGGTAAAAGATGGTTCATAAATTAAGTTAAATACTTCAAAAGTCTGGGTCACTGAGAAAATGTCCTTTTTGGTTGAATGACAAATATTAGAATGTAAAGGATCTTCTGTTGATTAAGGACCCAACATTACTGTACCTATTCCATATATGAAACTTGTCCCTCCAGTTATTCCTTCAAACACATTTTGCAAGCTTTTTATCCTATGTACGTGACATAATCAGAGTGTCCCTAAATATGTCATGGGATGTGTATGAAACATCTTTTGAAATTAATGAAGTGAAAAGAACTAGTAACTGCTCTGTGTTTTAAAAATGTTTATAGCATGCTACAGGGTTGTCAAATGAAGGCCCATAGCTAAAATCTAGCCTGCCAGCTCTTTTTATAAATAAAGTTTTATTAGAAGAGAGCTACAATCAGTTGCTTACATATGGTCTATGGCCACTGTGGCATTACAACTGCAAAGTTGAGTAGTTGAGACAGAAAGTATATAGCCCACAAACCCAGAAATGTTTTATGGCTCTTTACTGAAAAAGTTTGCTGGCCTGTTGTATTTCAAAATCTTAGCATACCTGCAGAAATCCTAACCCTATACAGCTTTAGTAAAGAAGCCTCTTTCATCACATGGACTTGCTGTCAGAAATGGAGCAGTTAATGGAAATAATTAATTACTGAGTTGCTAAAGAAGCTTTTTTTCATTTCAGTTATCTTGAGAGCACAGGGGTATTATTTGTTTGCTTCACCTTTTAAAAAAAGATGTTATTTATTTTTAGAGAGAGGTGAAGAGAGGGAGAAACAGAGGGAGAGAAACATCAATCAGTGTGTTGCTTCTTGCAAGACCCCACTGGGGACCTGGCCCACAACCCAGGCATGTGCCTAAACTAGGAATCAAACTGGCAACCCTTTGGTTCGCAGGCCAGCACTCAATCCACTGAGCCATACCAGCTAGGGCTGTTTACTTCAGTTTTTTGTTTCTGATCTTAAAGAGAAAGGAGAGTATAGCCTCCACAGAAAATAACAGTCATTTCAAGAACAGAATAGCTCTCTCAAACCAAAAGACCAGCTTTTGTAAGCTGACTCTCAAGTTAGCTCATTAGGAGAATGAGCTTTAATAATTTTTCATCTGAGCACTATAAATATTAAGTTTGAATTTTATAAAAGTATACATATTATAAGCAAGCATGTAGCAAATATTTTCTTGACAACAGAGTCCAAATTTAATAACCATAACTTACAGCTATTGAAGAATGACCCCAAGGTTTATGACTTCTATGTATCAGTTTACCTATCTTTGATCTTATTTCTTAATGTATATATTGGTCATCTATTGTTGCAGTACATATTACCCAAAACTTTGCCAATGAAAAGAGCAATAACTATTATTAAACATATTTCAATGGGTCAGAAATTCAGGAATGTCTTACCTGAGTTGTTCTGACTCCAAGTCTCTCATGAGGTTGCAGTCAGCATGTGAGCTGGGGCTGCTGTCACCTGAAAACTTCACTGGGGCTAGAGGAGCTGCTTCTCAAGTACTTTACTCACATGCCTGATGTCACTAACACTCCATAAGAGTCCCACCAGCTTTAGTCCATCGCGTAATTCCAAAGCCACTCCCACATTTAGGGTTTTTTTTGTTAAGGGAGCACATTATTTCCAGATACAAAAATCTATATTAATTATCTATTGTTGTGTAAAAAAGCATAAGAGTTTACAACAATAAACCTTATTATCTTATACAGTTTCTGTGGGTCAGAAATCTGGGCACAGCTTAGCTAGGTGGTTGCGGCTCAAGGTCTTTCATTAGGATGCTGGCCAGGGCTGCAGTCATCAGAGAGCTTGACTAGAGCTGGAAGATCTGCTTCCATAGGTCCTCATTCATGTGTCTAAGTGTATGGTGGCTGGCTTCCCTACAGGTAGTAATCCAGGAGGAAGGGCAAGGCAGAAGTCACACTTAGAAGTTACACTTGGTCTTTCTACAATAACCTCTTAGATATACACAGATCAAGCTTATTCAGTGTGGTGATGAGAAGGGCCATCTTGGAGGCTGGCCACCACACTATAGTTCCTAGTTAGTTTATTCTTTATAGTAACCTTAAACAGTAGTTTAAAGCAGGTCTGTATTTCCTTATTCCCAACTGAAAAATCCCTAAAAACAATTTTTTTCTTATAAATCTATTGCTGGCCAAACGTTACCCAATCTGAACTCATCTGTGAGCAAAACCTGGTCTAAACTGATAAGAAGCTTATTACACTCTCTATCCTGCTTGGTATGAGCATTTCTATATTTTACTGCATAAATGCATTTGATTAGGTGGTATGATCCCGGACTCTCCTGGCATGTTTGGTAATATAAAATATCTGAAGCATATTATTTTTCTAAATGCTAAAAAATTATGAAGTCCAAAAGATATCTGGCTCCATTAGTTTGAGATAAAGTTGAACTTAACAGAAAGGAATGCTGGTCTGTTGTGCCTCACTATTGAGTTTATAGCACTCTTCTGATGCTGAAGGCCATATGTAACTTGTTATAATTCTCCTGGACACATCAATACAGAAATGCTAGAAAAATGCTTAAGAAGAAATAGGTCATCTCTTAACTAGTGATTTAAAAAACTATATCTAACAAATGAGAACCACCAGCTTCCCACTCCCCACTCTTTCCTCTTACTATTATAGATTACTATTGCCTAATTTTCACTTTCCTTCTTTCTGTGATTTTCTCTTTCCTCTCTCACCTACGCAGTTTTGTTTGCCCATGTTCACCTGCCATTTTTTCCTTGACATTTCTAAAACATAATAATTAGCGCCCCCCCAAAAAAAAAGTATTAACAAAACAAACAAACAAAAAAATCTGTGGTTTCCAATGACTACCACACGAGCGTATTTGGCTGCCTGATCCCATACCAGAAGCTACATTGTGTTCACTGGATCCACCTCTGACTTCACCCAGAGCTGTGATAGATAATCCATATGTACCCTGACAGTTTCTTACTTAAACCAACCAAGTTCATCCATGTCTATGCCTGAGAGCTTATCCAATGATGGAGTTTCAGCAGCCTGGAAGTGCCAGGGATTTAACATCTTCAGTGAGACATGGAAGTTGGTAGATAAACATTCCAACTCTTCCAACCCTCAGTAGAGCAATCTCAGTGGCTTAAAACAACAAAAGTTTATTTCTCACTTACTGCAACTTCACCAGACGTCTAGGCAACTCTTTACAGTAGCTGTCCTCTGTGGAGTGACTTCACATCACACGTCCACATAACACGTGCTTCCAGTTCTGGAGCAGTAGTAGAAGAAGAGAGCCCTGTGCCAACAAACAGCATGTAAATGCTTCCACCAAGTGATGGACATTACCATTGCTTACATTGTATTAGCCAAAGCATGTCACATGGCCATACCACATATCAAGGGACAGGGAAATAAAATCCTTCCATGTTCCCAATGGAAGAAAAGAACTAGATAAGGAACAAGAGCAATGCTGGCCACACATACCATGTGCCTCCTTTTTCAACCTGCATTTTCTCCATGTGGAGATCTGTCCATGTTAATGCACATAGGTTTAGTAAGTTCCTTCTCCTTGTTGTCCAGTATTATATTGTAGGATTACATCATACTATGTTTTTTCCTACTTATGGATTTTTAGGTTATTCCCAATTTTTTGTTAAAACAAACAATATCACTATGAACATTTTATATATATAACATGAATTTCCCTAGGTTGCTGTTTTAATTTAACTATTATTTTATGATGATGTCCACATTGAGTTGTAAGGAGGGAGGGATCAAGAGATGCCTGAATCACTTGGTATATAGGCCTATCATGTAAAGTCCAGAGATGTAAAGAAATTAAAGCCGACACCACACAGACTGTCTATTCATGCTTGTTCCACAGAACTTTTCCAAGTGTTTTTCTTTCTCCACTGAACAAAAAGCCAAGGTTGTTGACAATGCAGCATTCAGCTACCAAATGCCAAACTCAGTTATTCTAGTAATTTCCTGCACCCTGTTCAAACTCTATTGAAAATTATGAATTGCAATTTAATATTACTAATAGAAGACACAACTTTGAAGCCTTCTGCAAATGTCAAGATGAGTGAAGTGTCTGACAAGACAAAGATGAATCAACAACAATGCTTTCCACTTTAGAGTGAAAGAACCCAGTGATAATGCCATAAAATATTTCCCTAGGACAAAATGTGCCAAAGGAAAAAAAATTGATGTGATGGAAGGAAGGGGGGAAAAACATCCTCTCTTTAAAAGTCGAGGACAGGGACAAAATAATAATAAAAATTCAATTGAGACTACCTTCGTAACAACTACCAAACAGGAAGGTCAGCAAAGTAACTGCTTATGTATAGCTGGAGTTAATGTTAGGATTGAGAGATTTTTCATAGTGCTTTCCTCTCAAGGTGAATGCACACCATTGTCACTAAGTCATTTTTAGTAAATGGAACCTCCAGCTTTGACTTTTCCTTTCTCCTTATGTTTGCCTGAGTTGTCATTTCTTACATCTTTTTAAACATCACAGGTAAAGTACATTTCCTTTTACACACTACCAAAAACTCACTCTTTAATATGTGCAAGAAATGCCAGTTAACTAAAACCACCTAAAATTCTAAAATAATTTAATGGAAGAAATTCTTTATTTTTCTCAGTCACCATTCATAAATGATCAAATTTTTACTGGAAGCCATGCAAGTTCATTATTTTCATAAGCTATCCAGAAATAAAGTTAAAAAATGATTTGTCTAAACACAAACTTCACAGACACCCTGTTTTTATTTTAAAGGAGTACTGTTTGTGACCACCATTTAACAAGAAAACACAGGCAGACAAAAGGAAAAAGGAAGACAATTTTTGGTTTATTGCTGACAGATCCTTCCCTAACATTTGGAGGACTGAGGCAACAGTATAGATGGAGGCTCACTGACCAGATGTCTTTGTTACAACCTGGAAGCCCAGGTTTGAATTTAGAATTCTGGGAGTCCTTGAATGAGAACATGCCACATGGGAAAGCCTGTGATCTCTTCTTTTCATTCAGATGGCTTATCCCCACTGCATATGGCAAATGTGCACACATCTGTGTGGACACCCTAGTCTTCACACCTCAGGTCTGCCCCGATCCCCTCCAGTCACTCTTTGGTTACTCCTTGGGCTTATGTGTACATGTTGGTATCATCATCTGCCTTCAGTGCAGAAATAGAGCTCTTTACACAGGCACTTTGGGACCCAGGTCCCAGAGCATGGTATGCAAGAGGAAGTGCAGGTTCCGAGTAGGCAAGTCCCTTGGTCCCATAGACTCCTCTCCCCATGAGGCAGAACACAGATGAAGGAAGACCAGAGTGGAGTCCTCTAAATCGTGGGGCCCAGTTCAGAGGCCATTCTTCCTAGGCCTAAAGCCAGCCTCAATTAGTAAAATTCTTTTAAGGAAATTGGCTATCAAGAAAGAACTATATATACAAAATCATCTTAGTCAGAGCTTCATTCAAAATTATAGTCCTTGCCTGTAGGGGGTTGAAAACTTAAAGCAGATGATAAAAGATTTGTAAGACGGGTGCCTGAAAAGAGAGAAATGGAGTATGTGAAATTTCAAAGGGGATGATGAGAGAAAAGAATGCTCTCATATCTAAAGAAAGAAACAGAAGAGCAAGGGAAGACTCCCCTTTCATATCATGGACTTCTTTTTATTATACATCCTCTCCCTCTCATTAACTCATCTCATTCACAGTGCAGTCTTAAAAGACCCACTATGTTGTAGCACTTAGAAAATGACAAGAAGGGGACAAAGAGAATGTCAATACAAGAGTTCCCATCTTCAGCAACTTTGAAACCTGTTTGAGAAAACCAGACACTTGAATGCAATCACAACAGAACAGAGTGAGGTAGGTTTGTGCTCAAGCACTCAAACACAGAGTGCATGAGTTCAGGAAGGATAGATAGAGCCAGCATTAAGTGGCCAGAAAAGCCTGCCTCAATTCCAGAACACTCTTGTCAGATTTAACAACATTTTAGGGTTTCTGGAAAAAATATCTCTGCTGCTGAAGAGCAATTTCTCAATGTTCACTTTCCAGTTCTATTCCAAGTCATTTCTTTTAAAATAAAAATAAATCAGACACATGATCTAACCAAGCAAAGGTAGAACTCAATGTAAGAAACTCAGAGTGTGCTCCCAACTGTGTTCAACCTCCTCCAATGATAATTGAGACACACACCAGGTGATATAATAGTCACATACACCGTCCATCTCCTCTAGAGATTTACACTTTTTAAATGAGGAATATTATTAAATAAGCCAGGTGGTAAAAGACAAATACCATATAATCTCACCTATAGGTGGAACCTAGTCAACAAAGCAAACAAGCAAGCAAAATAGAAGCAGAGATATGGAAATAAAGAACAAACTGACAGTGATCAGTGGGGAGGGGGAGGGGGATAAGGGGGGAAAGAAGGGGAAGGGTCAAGTCAAGGAACATGTATAAAGGACCCATGGACAAAGCCAAGGCAGGGGTGGGGAGATAGAGGGTGGGCAAGAGGGTGGGGGTGGGAAGGGCAAGGGAGAGTAATGGTGGAAAAATGGGGACAACTGTAATTGAACAACAATAAGTAAATAAATAAGTAAATAAATAAAATGTGAAATGTCAATATTGTCATGCACTTAATATATTGTCCTTAAATATTTAACAGTCACAATAGAAAAGATACAAGATAAGAATTGTTGACATTATATACAGGTTAAGTGCTGTTTACTGAACAACACAAAAAGCCACTTCTTTGGTTGTATGACTCACCTAGAAACACACTAAACAAGGCTCTGTATTAAACATGAGATTTCAAGAGGTTTTTGAGAATTAAAGTGAGAAAAAGTTTTAATGAAAGTGATTCCAAAACTCCAATTATCTTGTAAGGAAGACAGAACACTGGGTGGCAAAATTGAAAATTTTAGGGGTTGTATTAGGGACAATGAGGCTAAAACCCACTCCTGTGTGACTCCTCAAGTCTCAGTGGTCTATGACAACACTATTTCACTTCTGACACCAGAGGTGTGGGTGTTTTTTACACATCAGGCAACTCTTCCATACCATCTGGGTTTCCTACAATTTCACTCAATTCTGACACTATCTACCTGGAGATAGCATCAAATCCCACAGGTTAAGGGTTCAGTCCTAGAAGACCACCCCCCTTTCATATGCTAATCACAAGTGCAGGTGATTCTGACCAATCAGCTGTAAACCAGAGGTAACGGTGGTCTTCTCTTTGGGTTATATTCATTGGCTAGAGCAGCTCACAGAGTTCAGGAAAATAGTCTACATACTAGCTTACAGTTTATTAGAAAGGACACCACTGAACAGCCAGATGAGGAGATACATAGTGCAAAGCCCAGAAAGGTCTCAAGCACATGAGTTTCTTCCTGTCCCCAATGAGTTTGGGTTATGCCACCTGACCAGCATATAGATGTGTTCTTGTAAATCAACCCAGAAGCTTTCCAAACCCAGTCTTTCTGGGTTTTTATGGAGGCTTCATTATATACGCATGCTTGATTAAATCATTGGCCAATGATGACTTATTCAACTTCCAGTCCTCTCCCATACCAAATGGTCAGGGGTTGGGACTGAAAGTTCCAAGCCTGTAATCACATGGTTGATTCCACTGGCAACATGACTCCCATCCTTAGGGGCCTTCTTCATTAACATGAATTCAGGTATGTCTGAAGGGTGCTCATTATAAATAACAAGACACTTCCATTTTTATCATTTTGGGGCTATTTCAGAAACTGAAACTATTTGAAAATGAAAGACCAAATATTATACCAAAAAATTCTGCCATTGTTCTTATAGCTTACAACATTATAAGGGATTTAGGAGTTGTGAGCCAGGAACAAAATATGAATATTAAATATACATTTCTTACTATAAATCACAATATCACAGAAACCAATGGATTCATCAAGAACAGAGTCCAGGATTTGTGGAGAAGTGATGTTAGCAGGTTGGCAGTATGAGAAGATATCTAGGTCTCTCCCCTTGAAGTTATAATTTGGACAACTATAATTTAACAAAGGACTTCCTGTCAACACATAACTCCTCTGAGAAATCCATATATTGAGATACCTGAAGGTGGACCTATTAGAGCAAACAGGGAAGATCTGATGAGCAAAAGGCAGATATGGGAGCTGCAGATGCAGTCTGGCATTCACCATGGCCCCAGCAGGCATTATAGCAGTGAAGGGTCAGGGTACAACTCCCACTGGGAAAACTGGAGGAGCAGAGACAGCAATAGGGCTTCGGTGGCTGGTACACATTGAGGCTGAGTCCAGACTCAGGGTCAGAGAATAGATGCAAAGGGTGGAAGCATTCCACAACCCATCATCACAAGACAAAGGAATCCACAGATTTGGGAACCTGCCCATCCATCTTCCTGAGGCCCACCTGGGAGTAAAATCCTCACTCATAAAAGGACAAAAACAACTTTCCAGGATAAGTGATCCAGACTCATTGCACTTAAATCCACTAGAAAGTACAGAGCTGCAAATGCTGAACCCACTTCCCTGACTACTCCTTCCCCACCCATCTCCACGGAGCTTGGTAGAGACATCTGGGTCATTTCAGACAGAGTGGTTCTACCTGTGGCTTCTGGCTACAGGAAGGTAGCACCAGGAACACACAGGCCAGAAGACCCATAGCCCACCACATCCTACCACAGGGGTGGTATCCTAAGTACAAGGCAACTAGGTCATAATGGGGATGCCTTCTCAGGGAGTACAGGGCATTTTCCATAGCCAAGGCTACACTGCCCCACAGAGATACCAGAAGCCCTAGTAGTACAGGTAAGAGAAAAATAAAAACTTGAACTTCAGTACCACTTACTATAAAATAAAGGAAAACCCTCTACTTAACAACTTGCCAAAGAGAGTCAAACACTTAAAAAAGAAGATTTCATTCCCACAAATGCCCAGGCAGAAAAATAACCCATCAAGCACAATGAATAACCAAAGTAAGAAGGGAGTTCAGAAAGAAAATAAAAAAATCTCCAGAAAATAAAGACATGGAAGATTGATTTAAATGACAGAAAATTCAAGATTGCAGTTCTGAAAAAAACTCAACAATATATAAGAAAAGTAAAAAAAAAAAAACAATTCAGTGAGCTCAGAAATAAAATCAATGAACAAAAGAAGTATTTCGCCCAAGAGATTGAAACTATAAAAAGAACCAAACAGAAATTCTGGAGCTGAAGAACTCAATAAATGAGATGAAAAATGAACTAGTGAGCATAGGCAATAGAGCAGACCAGATGGAGAAAAGAATTAGTGATACTGAAGATTGAAATCTAGAAATGACTCAGGTGGAAGAAGAGAGAGAATTGAGAGTAAAAAAAAGTGAAAGAATTCTACAAGAACCTTCTGACTCCATTAGAAAAAGCAATATAAAAATAATGGGTATACCAGAAGGACAAGAGAGGGAGAAGGAAACAGAGAGCCTACTCAAACAAATATTGATGAGTAATTCCCAAACCCATGGAAAAAAACTGGATCTTCAAATTTAAGAAGCTAACAGAATACCTAATTATTTCAGTCCAAAAGGGCCTTCTTCAAGGCACATTACATGGAAGCTGTCAAAAATTAATGTCAAAGAAAGAAGTATCAAGACAGCCAAGGAAAAGAAGATGTTAACCCATAAAGAAAGCCCCATTGGATTATCATCAGATTTTTTTCAGCAGAAACCCAACAAGCTGAATCAAATATTCAAACTATTGAAAGAGGGAAATTACCAGCTAAGAATAATATATTCAGCTGAGTTATCCATTAGATATTAAGGAGAAATAAAAGCTTTGCCAGACATACAGAAGCTGAGGGGATTTACCATAAGACCTAAATTACAAAAAATGATGAAGGTACTCTTCTATCTGAAATAAAAAGATAAAGGAATACAAAACTGTGAGTACAAAATACAAAACTTGAGCCATTGCTCAAGATGACCAACAGAGGGACAGAAGCAAGATTTTACAATTGTTGCTCAGAATAGGTAGTAAACACTTCGATATAACATAAAGAAGATTTCATTCCCACAAGTGCCCAGGCAGAAAAATAACCCATCAAGCACAATGAATAGCCAAGGTAAGAAGGGGGAGTTCAGAAAAAAAAATTGAAAATCTCAAAACAAAACAATAGCTACTGCAATTTGCAAATAAAAACACAGCATAAAAAGGAATAGTTTGTGATAACAAAAATATTAAAAGGGTTGGGGGAAGGACTGAACTTGCACAGGTGAATGGAGATTAAATGCAATCAGAAAAAATAAAGGGCTATTGTACACATGAATCTTTTTCTTGCATAAACCTAATTGTAACCACAAAACAAAAATCTAGAATTAAGATACATAACCTTAAGAAAAAAGAAATGGAGGGAAAAAAATCATAGAATACCAACAAACTAAAATAACAGAAACAGGAGAGAAAAGAAACAATAGAGACACAGAACCACCAGAATAAAAACATAAAATGGATATAGGAAATCTTCATATACCAATAATCAACCTAAATGTAAATGGACCAAACTCACCAATTGAAAGATACAGAGCAGTGGGACAAATTAAAAAAAAAAAAAAAAAACAGCAACAACCCAACCACCTGCTGCCTTCAGGAGAAACATCTCAGCTGCAAGGACAAACATAAACTCAATGTGAACAGATGGAAAATGAAACTCCAAGCAAACGTTCTCCAGAGAAAAGCAGGAGTATCCAAACTTAATCATACAAAACAGTTTTCAAAAAGAAAAAAAAAGGATAACAAGAGACAATGATGGACATTTTAAAATGATAAAGGGGAAAATACATCAAGAAGACATAATACTTATTAATGTATATGTACCTAACCTGGGGGCACCAAAATATATAAAGCAATTACTAACAGACCTAAAGGGAGAAAGTAACTAAAATACAACTATAGTAAGGAATCTAAATACCCCATTGACAGCAATGGATAAGTCATCCAAACAGAAAATCAATAAGGAAGTATTGGCCTTATATGACACAGACCAGATGGACATAATCAATATTAATACAGCTTTTCATCCCAGAACACCAGAATATACATTTTTCTCTAGTGCACATGGAATATTCTCAAGGATAGATCATATGTTGGGGCACAAAACTAGCCTCAACAAATTTAAGTAGATTGAAATCATTTCAAACATATTGTCCAACCACAATGCTTTGAAACTGGAAATCAACTGCAAAAAAGAAAGTGGGGAAAAAAACACAAATATGTGGAGATTAAACAACGTGCCACCAAGGAACAACTGGGTCAAAGGGAAAAACAAAAGATATTAAGAGGTACATAAAGACAAATGAGAATGACATATCAAAATTTGGAGGATGAAGCAAAGATAGTAATAAAAGAGAAGATTATATCATTACAGGCCTATCTCAAGAAACAAGAAAAATCTCAAATAAACAACCTAACACTTCAATATAAAGAAATAGAAAAAGAACAAATGAAGTTCAAAGTCAGTAGAAGCAAGGAAAGAAATAATAAAAATTCTCTCTGCATTGCCAAGAGAAGGATGTTGGGGGGGAATAATTTTCTCTCCTTTCCTTCTAGGTTCATTGGCTGTTCTAATAATTAAATTGAAATGAGACATTAACAGGAGGAAAATAAATTTTATACATGTGGGAGCCCTGTAAAACAATGAGACTCCCTAGCAGTCAGGTAATTGAGGCTTATACACCATCTTGAGCTAAGGAGGCTGGGGCTTCAAAGTGTTGGAAGACAACTCCCAGGAAAATAAGAAGAGCAAATGTTTGGTAAACTGATGTTTGCCATGCAGAGAACTCTTTCCAATGTAAAGTATTTCTCTCTGATAATAACTCTCTTCCTGGGACAGGCCCCCCAATCTAATTCCTTTTTTAAAAAAGGATTTTACTTATTTTTAGAGAGGGGGAAGGGAGGGAGAAAGATAGGGAGAGAAACATCAATGTGAGGTTGCCTCTTGCATGCCCCCTACCAGGGACCTAGCCCACAACCCTGGCGTGTGCCCTGACTGGGAATCAAACCCACAACCCTTTGATTTGCAGGCCGGTGCTCAGTCCCCTGAGCCACACCAGCCAGGGCCTGTCTAATTTCTTTTAGGCAGTTAAGGGGAAGGTAAAAAGCTCTTTCTGAATCTGCTGGATCTCAATCATCTTTAGCTAAAAAAAAATCCATATACCAAAGTGGCACATTCTGGGGCAGCTGGGCAGCTATTCCACTTGTACAAGGAAGCAATATGTGGATCAGAGCAATCCACTTCCCCCTAGCAAAACTCAGTCTGGACTGGCCAAGACCCAGCCTTGGCCACAGACAAGGGAGTGAGCCCTGCACAGAACAGCAGAACCACTCAGCAGATTCCAGCTCAGACCACCCAACCTCCAATCTAAACCACAGGCTCAAAGGAAATAATAAGTGGTTTTTGTTTTAAGCCATGAGCTCTGAGATGACAGCAATTAACTAAGTGAGACAATGTTCAAAATACCTTGAGTAAGTATTTTCACTTTGAGCATAATAAAGAAAGTAGAAGACATGACACTAAAGGGCTACAGAGAAATTCTCTAGCAATGACATAAGTGCATATAAACAAAGGCTATCGCAAAAGCAATTAGAGCATCTGAAATGCCAAAAATATATCAGGATTGCTAATGAGGGGAAATAAAACAAGTGTCAGTAGACTAACCTCAAGGGACTATCCATAGCCATATGTACCTTTATGTCATTAATATACCCAAGATAGCAGTCTTCATTTTATCCTTACTAAATATTTTTCAGCTAACAAAGTTCTTGTCTTCATATTGTAAAATAATATTTCCGTATCTTCCATCAAGATATATAATCATGATAATAGTGTTAAGATGACTTATAAGCCCTAGCTCGTGTGGCTCAGTGGATTGGATGCCAACCTGTGAACCAAAGGGCCACCAGTTCAATTCCCAGTCAGGGCGCATGCCTGGGTTGTGGGCCAGGTTCCCAGTGAGGGTGTGCAAGAGGCAACCAGACATTGATGTTTCTCGCCCTCTCTTTCTCCCTGCCTTCCCCTTTCTCTAGAAATAAATAAATAAAATCTTCTTTAGAAAGAGATGATTTATAAGCTAAATGCAGAAAACCAAATATGTCCATATTTTCCTATCTCCACAAATTCCATAAAATTCTTTACACAATTCCATCAAACTGATGGCACTAAATACACATATATATATACACAGATATACATACACACATATGTATACATACATATATACATATATATCTGTGTGTATATATATAAATAAGTTGGTGAACATTTTTATAAAGTGGAAGAAGCAAAATCTAATGACAGAACTCCACTTTGAGACAAAATTGTTTTATTATTTAGGATATCAGTCTCAAGAATTAATTCAATAAATTTTAGGTCTAGCACAGACACTCAAAGTTTCTTCCTCTGTTTATCAGTCAAACTCTCTATTTTTTCTGGATAAAGCCTCTAATCTTAGTACTTTTGTTCACACCACGGGATTAGAAGAATCCAGGCAGATATCTAGAATCAGATCAAATCAGGTCAGATGCAACTTTGTGAGCTCTGTGTTAGAAATGAAAGCTAGAATAGAAAGAGGAAGAGTTGATTGTTTTTTCCAAACAGTATATAATCCAGCTCTATCATTCAGGTGTATGGGTATTCACAGGGTAGAGTAGATTGGGCAAGTGTGTTGAGGAGTGGGGACAATACTAAGCAATTGAGCAATTGAGAAGAAAAGGTAATTTTGTGCTAGAGTTGTTATGGGAAGCTCCATGGAGGAAATGGTACATATATTGGGCTTCAGATCAAGAAACAGGTTGCTGCCCAGCCAGAGGATGACAATAATTCAAAAACCAACAACAATAACCAGAAAACCTAACACAAAAAAAATGTTATTAAACCAAGATGAATCAAAGTTCATATACCGTATGAATGATACCTCTTAGACCATAAACAAACATTCATTTCAATCCAGTGCCACATCTGAAAACAAATGCCCTTTGGTGATTTACAATCTCTTATTTTAGAAGCTCAAGGATTTCTTCTTATTATGAAAGACTTATTGCCCCATGAATCAGAAGTGAGGATTAAGAATATTTTAAGGAAGATAGACAAGTGACAAACCAAAAGATCTATCACTTCCCCAAGGTCACTTAACTTCAATCCTCCCTTTTCCTTTTCTCCTCCTACCTATTTCTGCCATACATTTGATTCAAAAATAGCAGGGCTGCACATATCCCCTGCCTTTAAGGAGTAGCACCATACAAGTGAACAGAGTATAGCATCTTACCAAGAACCACGAAGAGACTTTGCAATGAAGCTGACCCTCCTACCAATATATTAGGCTTCACTAGACACCAAATAACCTGATGCTCCCTGCCCACATTTGACAAAATAATAAAGCAAAATCTAAAAGTTTATTGTTATAGCTTTGAACCAGTAGCTTTCCTTTGTCACTTCCTTATCATATAAAAAGGATATAAATCTTCAATACTTAGATTCCCCCTGGAACAGTTCCGCACTTTGAGCATATTATTTTTTTACAGGAATCCTATGGCTGTGATGTAAATAAGCAATAGGCCATAAAGCAAATTTCCTGATGTCTCCTTGTGTGGGGAGAAACAAGCAGTGTGGGCTGGATAGCAGTGGGGCAGGGTGACAGAAGTACAGAAGGAAATCTGGGATCCTATTCACCAGAATGTTTCCTCCTTGTGTGAAAACCCTGCTGCTAACAGAGAACAGAGCTCCAGTTCACAAACTTCTGAAAGCCAAAACTTTGAAGCTAATATTGCTTCAAGGCCCATCACTCTGCCAAAGGTGGCAATACCTTAATTTGTCACTGTCAAGCAGGCAAATTTCTTTCAGGTCTGCTTATTGTTGTTCTGTTCTGCTGTCTCTGGACACACCAGCTTGCTAATACAACAAGCATGCTGGAGATGAACTTCTGGGACTTCAGACAAATCTCATTACTTTGGCCACCTGCTGTGGTAACTGTCCTAGCAAGAGTGATGTGACTCAGGGAAGGATAGTTGATAAGGCACAGGCTGTCCAAATGTTGTTGTACTCCGCCACGATGCCTTCAGGAGAGGATGCTGATGAGCAGATATCTGTTTCTCTGATGCTCGACATTGAATTTGAAACACTAATTCATAATATATGAAATGCTTCATCCTTCTTCCTCTACTAGAGGACCAAAATCAATCCTTCCATGCCCAGGGGGAACTGATGTCTGAGCCCAGAGGATTTCTCTCCAGAAGTCTCCATAGAGAGTTCCTTGTGGTTGTACCAAAGGACCTCTGTAGAAAGTCCCATGTGAGGTTTTCGGGGCCCTTCAGCTGCCTCTAATGTAAGGGACTCTGAATTCTCTATGTCACAAGTTTAGCAAAAGAGCTTTAGCTCTAAGCTCTCTTTGGTATGCATATATTTTCCCTGTGCTGTGCAATTCTGTAGCTCTTGTTTTGATTTGAGAATTTTTCACCACAGAACAGAATCAGAACAAGATTTCCTGTCATTTCCCAAAAGGCTCTGGGAAAAATACTTAACACTGACACATGATTTAGAAGTATACAGTTAAAGGTCGACAGAAGCCAATATTTACAATGTTATTCAGAAATGATAGGACAGTTAGTTAGAAAACCTTCCAAAACCTTTATAATAACTCTCTTCCAAGGATCCTTGCTATAGGATCAACTCACAGCTGGAAACTGCCTTACAACAAAGACATTCAGTGCTTGGAAAAATGGCTGCAAAACATTCAAAACTTCCCCCCTCAACCATTCAAAGAGGGAGGCTCCACACTGAGGCTCACCCCAGAGAAAAAACTGATCCTTGGGTATCAGGGCCATATGAGTGAACGTTGTCAGGACATTTGAATTCCGTAGGAACGCCTCAGCACTCGGGTGCAAATAAAAGTTTGTAGGATTTGGGTTTACAGGCACCAATAGTTCAGGTCGCTGCAGTTTATGTTGTGTCTGCTATTTTCCTTTCCTTATTGCGAACTTCTTCCTTTCCACTATCATCTGCTTCCTCTCCTCACATTTCCGTGCCAGTTACTTACCAAGAGTGAACTTCTGGCTTCATTTTCATTCTGAATGACTTCTAGATCACTTCTTTCTCTGTGGACTTGTCCTTTGAATTCCTTGGTTTCCTTGATGTTACCCTTTCTGGGTTTTCCTGCTCCACCTCCGCCAACTGGTCCTTCCCATCTCCCTTGCCCACACCCAGGGTCATCCATTGTCCCTCTCCAGAGCCCCTACACCAGTGGTTCACACCTGACTGTGCATTAGAATCACCGGGTGAGATTTTTAACATTCTGATGCCCACAGTGGAGCCCCAGAGCAGTTAAACCAGAATCTCTGAGGTGGGATGCAGGCACTGCAAATTTTTTTTTTCACTTGTTATAATTTACTTACATACCATGAAATTTACAAATCTTTGATATCATTTGGCAAATGTATACACTTGTGTAACCCACCTCCATGTCACAAAAAAAAAAAAAAAAAAAAAAAAACATTTCTGGAAAATTCACAAAAATTCCAGAAAGTTTCCCCAAGTTCTTATTCAATCAATCTTCACCCCACCATCTCCCAACAGTAACCAGTATTTTGATATTCACCACAATAGATTAATTTTGTCTCATTTAGAACTTTACACAAATGGAATCATATAGTACAGACCTTTTGTGTCTGGCTTCCCTTGCTTAATACAGTGTTTTTCAAGCCCATCTATGATGTAGCATATAACAGTGGTTTGTTCCTTTTTATTGCTGAGTAAGTAATTCCTTGTATGTGAAGAAGTTCTGAAGAGGCATCCCCAAGATAAGCCACTTCAGTGTGTGGATTATTCTGAGCTAAAGGGAATCGAAACCCTGCAGGCTCAAGAGAAACTTTTACCTATCCCTTAAAGAATTCAAATTGGGGCCTTGCCCACAATAAGAATTATCACCAAAAGTACCTTTTGGACCTGTCACCAAAAGTGCCTTTGGACCTATCACCAAAAGTGCCTTTTTGGACCTATCTATAGGCAGTGCAAACTTTTAATTTCTGAACATCTGCTGTTCTAGTCTACAACTGCCTTCCTCCCCTCTGAAGACTCTGGTCTCTTCATTCCTTGGTTCAGGATGCCACATGTACTTCATTTTACCCTTTTGTCTTGGAACCTCTCATGTATGTGGGGTTCCTGCAAGTATGTACAATTAAATGTGGTTATTTTTTCTTGTTAATCTGTCTCATGTTGATTTAACTATTACACCAGCCAAAAGAACCTAGAAGGGTAGAGGAAAATTTCTTCCTCCCCAACAAACGACTATACCTTTGTTTTTTGAAAGTCATTCTTCTGATGATGGACAGCTGAACTGTTTCCAGGTTGAGGTTATGAATGAGGGCACTGTGAATATTATTGGACAAGTCTTCTGATGGTCATATCCTTCTATTTTCCTTGGATAAATACCTAGGAGTTGAATTGCTGGGGCATATGGTAAATGTATATTTATTTAACTTCATAAGAAATGCCCAAACAGCTTTCCAAAGTGGATTGTAGCATTTTTACAGTCTCACCAGCAATCTATGAAAGTTACTGTTGCTCCACATCTTTGCAAACATTTGGTATTGCTCATCTTTTTAATTTTAGTTGTTCTAGTGGGTGTGCAGTGTAGGCATCAGTATTTTTAAAGCTGTCTACATGTTTCTAATGTGTAGCCAAGGCAGAGAACCAGCGCATGTCTCAGTCTAAACTATTACAATTAAGAGTGTCCAAAAAAGAATGGGTTACCTTATGAGCTAATAATCTCCTCTTCACTAGGAGAAAACAGTGCAAATCAGGAATGGCATATAGGAAGTACTTTTTAACCTTTAACATCCACACAGATTCCCTGGAGCTCCTGTTCAAATGCAGACTCTAATTAAGTGGGTTTGGGGTGGGGCCTGAGATTCTTCATTTCTAACAGGCTCCCATGTGATGTTGATGATCATGGACTGGAAACCACACTTTGAGTACTAAGGGTCTAGAGGCAGTTCTTATATTAGGTAAGATTTGAAATAAAGCTGAGAGTCTATCTTAAGCTATGATTCCAAATTCTAATGACTTTCACTTCCTCCATCCTATACTTTGCACATGCTGCTGCCTCTGAATATTTCTATTGGGATGCCCAAATATTGTGTCAATGCCATATACATAAGTAAAGTTGTATTCCCAAATGGCTGCCTGTCCAAACCTCCCTGTTTGTACTTGACATTAACACTACTTATCAGAGCTGTCATTCTCCTTGTCACAGAGGCAACTTTGAACAGAATTTCTCCTTTCTCCCACATAACCAGTCATTCTCCCCTCATAAGTACTCATCAGCAGCACCTTTCAAATCCCCTTTAATTTAACTCAGCCCGCATTTACTGCACACCCACCTATCTGTTAAAGGCACGATAGGAGGGAGTATGGAATTCACAGGATTAGGCTCCACGCTCTAGTGAGAGAGCAGATGCAAACAACTATGTAATACAAGAAAAGGACATAAAGAGCCCTTTCTATAAGATCAGTCTAGTCTTCACTCCAACTGCTCCCACTGCAGGATGGGCTGGAGTGTCCACTACTGTGAACAGCCACTTTACAAGGAGGGAATGATACCACATTTTTCATATCCTAACTACCTGCACACTCCATTCGGGTTTGTCTTCTCCAAGAAGCACTTTCATCACATTATCCCTCTGTTCAAAAACCTAAAAATATTTCCCATCCTAATACTAACCACTCCCACTCAAAATCCCTCCATCTGGTTTTCAGGCTTCTTCAAAATCTGTTACCAGCCAGCAGGTAATACAGAACTTCTGGCTCCAGAACTAATTAAATGTCACCTATTCAGCATGGCCTTCCCTGACCAGAAATGGCCCCCAGTGATCTCTCCCTCTTCTGGAATTCTCAAGTGCCAACAAGTACATACAAAAAGTAATGTCTTAGCCCATTCAGGTTGCTGTGACAACATTTCAGACTGGATTACTTATAAACGACAGGCAATCATTTCTCACAGTTCTGAAGACAGGAAGCCTGAGATAGGGTGTCAGCTTGTTAGAGTAAGGGCCCTCTTGTAGGTCACAGACTTCTAGTTGTGTATTTAAGTGGTGGAAGGGGGCAAGGCAGCTCTCTGGTACATTTTTTATAAGGGTATCAATCCCACATTGGCAGTTGGGTTTCAGCATACGAATTTTCAGGACACATTGAGACCACAGCAAGTAATTTAGTACTTTATGATTTGATCTTATTTTTCTTAATTGTCTTCTATGTTCATTTTTTTCTAATTTAATTAAAGGGTACATTAAGGTGGGGTTCTTGTCCTATTCATCCATTAAATCCCACAGAGCACCTTGTTAATATTTACTGGAGGAAGAGGGAAGACAGAGGAGAAAGGAAATGAATATTAATTAACATTTTCCTATTTGTCAGACACCTTGGGATTTTCTTCATAGAGCAACTGATTTAATACTCACGATCATTCCAGGAGGTATTATTATTAAACTGACTTAGGCTCCTGAAACCAGCAGCATCAGCATCAACTGGGCACTTGTTAGAAATGCAGATTTTGGGTCTCACTAGATCTACTCAATCAAAAACTCTGGGAGTGGAGCCCAGCAAGGTTTATTTCAACAAGCCCTCCAGGGGATTTTGATGCACACTAAGTTTTGGCATCACTGAACTAGAGTTAGAATAAATTAACCAAAGTTAAAGAAGTTGTTAGTAACAGAGCTGGTCAGTCTAGACCAAAAACCATTCTCTTAATATGATATCATAGTGTTTCCTTGGCCATTTAATATGCCCTTCTGGATAATGTCTAAAGTGGCAAGCCTTAATAAATCCCATTTTTCATTTTAAGACTCTAGAGGAAGATGTTCATGGGAAAAAAGTGATTAAACAATTATAAGTCCTCCCCAAAATGACTGTAGTTGTAGAAATCATTATGATACAAGAAGTGTATACTTCTGTTGACCTGAATTTGGATTTCCAGGATGCTAGAAGTGCAATGATTTAGAAAATTGGAATTGAGTCTCTATTTGAAACCTTGTGTGTTATAGGTAGTATACATAACTTGGTATCAAAATAATATAATGCTCATATTTTAAAATAATAAAATAAATACTAAACAAGAACTTCATTTCCATGTTAGTCAAGTATTCCCTAGTAAATGGTAAAGACTGCCTGAGCTTTTAATGGGCACAACAATCTCACTTGCCTTAATCATTAGATGAAGGAAAGGAATCTATATCCACTAATCAAGTTCCATTGCCTTGCCATTCTCTTAGAGGAAAGAGACTCTATCATTCCAATGGTCTACTCAGGGAGCCCACCGGGAAAACTCTACTCACAAGCTAGAAGTTGTGATCATCTTTCCAATGCATGCAAATGCATAAGGGAGGCAGTATTTTACTGTCAATTTTATACTTTAAAAAATCATTGCTCTTCTAGAGAAGTGGGGTATGGCCAGAAAAGGGGCCACCTTTTATGCAGGGTGCAGTGTGTTACCCATCATACACTGCACATTCTTGGGGAACCTGGTGCTCCCATTCATAGATGACCAAGCATGCTTCTGTGTCTGAGTTTGTACATAGTGAAGCAACTCTCTCACTGCCATCTGTTGAAAATCAGCCCCCCGCTCAAGGGTTTGTATAAAAAGACAAAAAATAAATGAATAAAAAATAAGAATAAAGACAAAACAAAGCAAAAATATCATTGTTTACTTGACAGCAACAAGATTAGATAGATATTTTATTAGGATCTAAAAAAGAAATTCTACAACAATAAAAAGGCCCATTTTTTTTTTCATCTGTGAGAACTGTTCTGTGGGCTTTTGTGTTTGCATGTAAAAACTATATGACTACTTTCCATATAACCTGCTATTAAAAATCTATTTAAAATCAGTCATGGACCATCCATGCTAGCTAAGCCTTTCCAATATTGGCCACTTAGACAAGTCTTCTAAGACTTCTAATGCTTCTTAACAGACTCAACTGAATACCATAAAGGAATGAATGATTGTCAAAGATGAAAGGGACCTTAAAGATCATTTAGTTAAATTCCCTTATTTTGCAAGTGATGAATTTGAAGCCCTGGAAATTAAGGTGACTTCTTCTGGGACATTATCAATGGCCCCAGGACCCAGAATCTGTCTCCTAACTCTTAACGTCATTCAGCCTCTCTCAAGCCTAAGTAACTCAGACTGGCAGGGGTGGTCACCACAGAAACAATGCCCTCTAAAATTCAGTGCAATTCATCACTCATTTGCCTGGTTCAGAAGTTTTAAAAGGAACTCATTAAAATAAACAAACTAAGGGTTAAATAAAATTTCTCAGTCTGACTTATCCCTTCAGTGACAAAGAGAAATGTATGCAGGGAGTGGACTATTATTCCCCAGTCCCCAAGTTTCTCCAAAGGAAAAAGAATTTTCACTCTGCTCCACAATGGGAATGAGAAAGGAAGACATCTGCTCAGTTTCTTCCTCCATACACTGAGCCAGGCCTCCCCAAGAGAAGGAGGAGACGGTTCTCATGGAACTGACAGGATTGGGATATATGTGTGGGCTTGAATTCTTCTAGGCTGGTTTCCTTCCAAAGTTCCTGTTCTCAGGACACATATAAATATGTCATTTTTAGCAATTTAAGCAGATATTTTTACCCTTATTTATGTAACTCCATAACCTATCTTTCAGTTAGGAAAGAAGCTGATATCAACTCCCTCAAACCCCAATGAGAACAAGGTTTTTCACCCATGCAAAAGTCAGCTACAACAACAATTACTACTACAACAACAAATCTTGGTGTCAGAATGATATCTAAAAAAAAGAAATTCTAGGCATGAAACATAAAACTTAAAAGCATTTAGATGGTAATATAGAAACTGTCTTTATAGCATCAGGGAAAGGTAAGGTTTTTATAAATAAATCTATAAAATCACAAATAGCATTAACAAAAGAAAACAACTGATTATAGAGGCTACATTAAAATCATAAATTTCTGTTCATCAAGAGACACAACAATAAAAAGAGGTAAAAGATAATCCACAAGTATTATATCAAACAATGGACTGATATCCAGAATGTACATAGAAAGAAAACTTCCATGAGTCAGTTAAAAAAATGTAAAATTATCTAAGGACAGAGATACTTTATAAAATAGGAAATCTAAATGGCAAATAAACATAAAAATGCTTGGCTTTTTTACTAATTAGGAAAACATAGATTAAAACCTCAGTGAGATGCTAATTAAATACTCAGCAGACTAGCAAAATTCAGAAATCTAACATTACCAAAAGTTAGGAAGGAAATTGAACAATGAGTGCATAAATTTTAAAGTACACCACATTGAAATGTGGTTCATCATTACGTAGGAAACTTAGACATGTGTCTTGTGCAAAACATGATCACAATTTCTTCCTAGTCTTGTATGCATGCCCCTTCGTAATGTGAGCTTGCTGAATGAGGGAATCTAGGGCCATCTCATTCTAACTGAGGTTCCAGACAACTGCAGCCACGTGAATGAGAAGAAACCAGCAAAAGAATTGCCTACCTGAACTGAGCCTAACTTGCTGACCCACAGAATCTATGAGCAAATAAAATGGTGGTTCTTTTCAGTCACTATGTTTATGATGGCTTGTTACACAGAAAAAGATCATTGATTCATTGTTCAAACCCTTTGACTCAGGAAATCCACTCCTAGTTTTTTGTATGCTAGAGAAATTCCCAAGGGAAACACAAATCCCCCCCAAATATATACAAGAACATTCATAGAAGCATTGTTCATAATGATCCCAAACTGGGAACAATTCCAATGTTCATCAACAGAAAAGTAGATCAATAAATTGTGCATATTTATAACTTAAAATACTCTATATCTTTATAATTAGACTTGATCTCTACATATATTTCATCCATTCTCCTGTATATATGCTATATTTCACAAATTTTGTGAATGAAAACAGTCATCTGTATATTTGGTGAAATATGTGAACAATTTCATTTTTCAGGAGCACCCAATATAGCAAAAACACAGATGCCCAAAGATCACCAATACCTTAAGATGGCTCATAAATTAATTTTAGTAAAGACAGATGAAGGCGATTTACCAGGAAGGGAAAAGGCTGATTTAATAGAATTTGTCATCTACCTTGACATAAGGCCAAGTATGGCATCCCCTAGGTTTTTGACCCCTTGCACAATTCTTTACATCATTAATATACCTTGTAGCAGGGATGAGTCAGTTTGGCTTACAGAGAAATGCTCAAAGGCAAAGCAGACTGTTAAGCTTTGGCCCCTCCCTGTAGGTGAGAACAGAGGTAAACATGAGATGCCACATTCCTTTGCCACCCTGCAAAATCTACAGAAACTAGTCCTCTAAGAGAATTAAACTATGAAATCAATATATAACAGACTAGAATACATATCTTCAGACTCAGTATAGCAGATTGGCTCTTTGTTCCCAATTCTCCACTCCTCCCTCTTTTCTTAGTGTTTATATCTATGGTCTTTTCAGTTTAAACCCCCTCTTTGAGAAGAGTGTACTTCCCCACTCTATTGATGCTGAGCTTGGCCCTGTGATTTTTCGTAGTTGATGGAGTGTGGGAAAGGTGACAGTGTGACCGTTCCAAGCAGAGTCCTTAGGAAATATGTTTCTGCTTGCTTCTCTGTGCTTCTGTGATTTTTTCCATTAGAAAAGTATACTCCAAGCAGTCTTGGCTTGGAGGAACAGAGTTGAACAGACTTGAACCTGACCAGAACCCGTGTGTCTATCCTGGCCCAGACAAGTTCAGCCTGGATCAGCTGAATCACAGCTCACCTACAGACCTAGGAGCTTGAACACAAATGTTTGGTGCTGTAACCTCTGAGATTTTCAAGTTGTTCATTTCACAGTAAAAACTCACTAATATCTTAAAGAAACAATCTCTCCCAGGCCAATGTCAATCAGAATGCGGTGGGCAGGCAGCCACAGAAATATGGAAAAGAGAAAGCCTAAAAGGCAAATGTGCCTATTCAAGAACCACCCAGAGGGGACACAAACCATATCCAATGGCACAACCCCTCTGATGTGTGTGGCAGGCATATATTTAATAGAGAAGTTGTCACAAACTTTAAATATTCATATTATACAATCAATTCTTTTTTTCTGATTCCATACTCACCACAGAATCTTATGATTGTAATTTGGCTTCATGTGTAGCTTGCCTACAGGGACAGAGTATGCTGGTTGTTGGAATAATTAAATAACATGACATATGTAAATAAGGATGTTCAGCACCTTGAACACAGCAGAGCTCAGTAAGTTTTAGTCTCTTTATGTTCTTCCCAAAGCCCTCTAGAGCCATCTGCCATATGAAGGCAGTATTTCCCACTGTCCACAGCAAGAACTAGTTCTTGTTAAGACTTAACACTTTGGATTTTATCCTTCTCCACATGAGTCCTGTTTAACAAAGACAGGTCAAAATACTTTCCTAGAACCACATCTTTAGTGTATGCTTTGACCCTTAGAAAGAAGACTTTGGCAAAGAAACTTGGGCATACTTCCAGCATCTATAACTTCACATTCTAATGAGAATTATAGGCTATATAAATACAGACTGTTCCTGACATGACTTATGATGGCTTGACTTACAATTTTCAACTTTACAATGGTACGAAAGTGTGGGAGAGGGTGAAACTGTCCTCTACCTTCAAGGTTCCTTCAGCTGGTCCAATAATCAAATAGAAATGAGAGATTAACAAGAGAAATGACCAAATTTGACTGCATACATATATATGGGAACCCCACATACATGATAAGTTCAAAGACAGAAAGGGAAAATATGGTATGTATGACATTCTGAGCTAAGGATAAAGTAAAACCTTGGATCTCTGGGGGGTGGAGAGGGGACAGAAAGTCACACACAGAATTATAAGAGCAGATATTCAGCAATTAGAAGTTTGTCTGGTCCTATAAATAAGTCAAAGATGGTTATCTCTAAGAATCTATTATTATGGCCAAGGCCCCTGATTCGAATTTTTCTAGGCAGTTATGGGGAAACAGAAGTTTCTTTTAAGAGCCACAGTATCTTGGCTGCCCTCAGCTCAACACCATCTATAATACCATAGAGGCACATTATGAGGTGACTTGTTCTGAGCCCCTAAAAATCAATATACATTCAGTAGAAACCATACTTCAAATTTTGAATTTTGAGCTTTCCTGGGTTGGCAATATGTGGTACAATACTCTCTCATGATGCTGGGCTACAGTAAAGAGCCCCAGCTCCCAGTCAGCTGCATGACCACAAGATTAAACAACCAATACTCTCCAATGTAGTCATTATGTGAGATGATTTTGCCCAACCATAGGCTAATGTAAGTGTTCTGAGCACTGTTAAGGTAGGCTAGGCAGGCCAAGCTATGCTGTTCCATAGGTTAGGTATATTAATCAACTCTAAATGGGTTTATTGGTCATAATCCCATCATAAGTTGATTAGCATCTGCAGATCTGAAATCAAACCCAGTTTCCCAAATGCCTGATGAGATTCTCCCTCCTTATTTAATGAAATGATTTCATTAAGCCTGGGACTCCATTCTCAAAAAAATGTTACTTTAACAATCTGTGCATGGCCTAAGCCTTTTTCTATCTTTCACATTTAATTCTTGTCAAAATAAATGAGTTGTAAAAAGTCATAACAATGTCAAATTTTCAAGTTCCAAAATATGCAACAGGGTAGGTAATAGTTTGATGACCTTATGATGCCCAAGTGAAAAATGTATAAACTGCTTAATCAAGCCTCAAATTAGAGTTTAAAGCTTAAGTTTTATTTTCTATTATAGTGATGTTCATTTGCAGTATATTTGTTTAGTCCACATTACTCGTATCTGGGAGAGGACAAATGTTTCCGTTCTATGTGTGCAGAACGTACAAGCCAGGGGGACTAAATGAATCCATCTCTCTCAATTGCCATGATGTCATAGATAAAATCCAGAACTGAGATACCCTTGAACGTGACTAAATAACTCCCCTGTGCTCTTTTGAAATTTAGTTGCTTAGGGATAAATATCATGCAGGAACACTGATAAGTAACAATTACTGAAGTGAAAGTGCCCCCTCCCTGTGCACTTTATGTGTCACTGAAGCTTATTATAATCCGAAGTAGCACATCAATAAGCTCCTGGCAGTGCACAGCAGCATGCACATTGAATACATTAAAGCAGGAGGTGGCTCAGTTAAAGGATAGACCATGAAGCCAAGGCCAAAGCAGAAACACAAAGTGGAGAGGAGAGGTGTGGCATTGTTCTGCATAGGCATTATTAAGAAATAGACGCTAAGTTGCTTGTAGTGACAAATCACCCTTATCCCACGAAGGCCTGAGAAGCTGTCTAGTCTGTCCTTTTGCTCCTCATTCAGAACCCAATCTGAGACCGCAGGTAAACATAAAATAGCAGATGTTTTCTCAAAAGTGAGATGCCTTTAAGGTTTGCTGTTGAAGATGAAACTGACGGTCCTTATTGAATGTATGATTTTGATTTAATATGTAGCCCCAGCACTCAATTCAGTTTCTTTACATGTTCTGTAAGCATTGGTTTTTTCCTTGTATTTATGAGAAGGATCTCAACAAAATGGAATTTATTTGTAAAAAATAGTGTATTTATTCTTACACATTTAAACTTCAGTCACCTTCAAAGTATTCTCCATTTGATGCAATATTCCTATCAAGAAGTTTTTTCCACTGCTCAGAACAGTTTTTGAACTCGTCCATTTTGATGCCTTTTAGTGCTTCTACCATTTTTTGTTTCATCTCTTCCACATCAGCAAAACATTTCCATTTGAGGACTTTTTTTAAATCAGGGAAACAAAGAAAGTCACTCTAGGCAAGATTGGGTGCATAGGGAGGGTGGGCATGGGGTCATGCTGGTTTGGGTCAAAAACTGCTGAACACTCAACACAGTACAGGCAGGTGCACTCATAAATTACCCATCCTGAAATGAGCAAATTTGTTGAGAATCTTCAAAAAAAATTCACTGATGTTGAACACAGCCTCGTACAACAACGCCAGCTGGTACACTGATACATATGGGTTCTTAGAACACTCATCTAGCAAGGAAAGCCAGTACTACAAGGGTTCCACCTTCCAGAAGATAATTCCAGTTTTGGGGGGTCCACCTTCATATTAACCCCTTGAGGCAGCAAGAAACAATGGCTGGTCCCTGAGTAATGATCCTAAGGTACGAATTTCATTAAGCTGAAGATGACCTTATGCCCTAAGTTGTGTTTCAGCTCCTGAGCCCTAAAGCAGAACAACCTCTAGCCATATCCCCATGAAACCAGACAAGGATGTGGAAGCTGACTTCATGATTTACTGCCCTGCCTCACTATTGACCAACCAGTTTCACCCATGACCCACACCCCTTACTCATGATATCTGATGAGTTTTGCTCTACAAACCCCTTGTATATGAACCAATGAAGAGCTCAGATTCATCCAGGACAAGATGCCCACTGTCCAGTGTGTAGCTCTATACAATAACCTCCACTTTCTTTCACTGCACCTAGTGTCAGCATAATGAGCTATGTGTGGAGCCAGGTGGATGAATTCTTTGCTCAGTTACAAAGGGTGGCAGAATATGCCACCCCAAAATGTGCCACCTTGGCATGTGTGTTATTTTGAACCAAAGGCATTCATAACCCAGCAGTCTCAAGAACAGCTTTCGACTCTCCCTAACTACCTGAATGAATTTAGATAAGGGGCCTACCTCAGAGAGAGAGCTGTTACCAGAGATAACTTTTATCTCAATGACCCATCTGTATGGCAGGGCAAACGTCTGCTGTATTTATTGTCCTGCTAATAACCTTCCTCCCCTTTTGAATCTGCAGGCCCTTATCTCATTCTTTAGCTCAGGATGGCATATAAGCCTCAAATTCCCCACTTGCTTGTGGGTTTCATAACACGAAATTTGTTCTTCTTCTGTTAATCTGTGTTATGTTGACTTCATTAGACCAGCCAAAGAACCTAGATGGGTAGAGGAAAATTTGTCTTCCCCAACACTGTACACAACAAATAAATAAGGCTGATAATTCTTCTAACCTATAATAATCAAATGCACAGAAAAAGTAAAGGAATAGAATATAAGCACCCCACTAAATATTATGGCAGATATGATCTCCTTTTCACAGAGAAAGAAAACAGAGGTTCAAAAAGATTACATTTCCCTGGGAGTACCTGGTCCAAAAAGCTTTGAATTCAGACTTGTATGACTCCAAAACTCTTTTTTTTTTTCATTATAATGCACTCAAAATCAACAATTGCTTAATGGATAACATTTCATTTTAGGATCAAGAAGTTTGTCTTTCTCATCCTGGCTAGTAGAGCTCAGTGGATTGAGCGCAGGCCTGTGAACCAAAGGATTGTGGTTTGATTCCCAGTCAGGGCACATGCCTGGGTTGCAGGCCAGTTCCCGGCAAGGGATGCACGAGAGGCAACCATACATTGATATTTTTCTCCCTCTCTCCTTCCCTTCCCCTCTAAAGATAAATAAATAAAATGTGGCTTTTTTAAAAAAAAAAAAAGAAGAAGTTTGTCTTTCTCTTATATGGCTTGTAGTCAGGAAAATTTAGTGGTAAATGAATTTATTCAGGGAGCTGGAAAATCAATTTTGTGGTTGTTGTTAGCACATATGCTAACTTTGATTACCATACCATTCCTTTCCAAATGAAAGCACCAAAAATCCTACATGTAATTTTAACATCTCTGGTGATTACCTCCTCTCTGAAAAAGTTTATTGTTCTTAGAATGTCACCTTTGATCAACTGTAAAATTCCAGGTCAATCTCTAAGAGTCCCAGGAACAATCAATACATTTTTTAAACTATTGACTTTCTGAAAGCTTGTGATATGCCTGAATGGCTTTGGTTAGAATCACAAAGCCAGGCCCTTTCTGTCATTATTTTGCTATGCCGATTTTGCTGGCTCCTTCTTTTCTTCATATGTATGTCACATAACACTTTCAAAGATAGAAAGCAAGGTGGAGGTTTGGGAACCTTTTCCTTCAGTCTTCCAAGAACCCTTTAACCTTTCAGCAGTGAAAGTGCTGAGTTTCAAAAAACTTCCTTGACAGAAGCTAGCACAAAAAGGGCACTACCACTGCAATTTTGAAAGGCCTAGAGGCGAGAGCTAATCACAGAGCTCATCCCCTTTAGTGTTGCACATACAGTACCTCTGCCTCCACCACCCACACAACAGAATGCCTGCATAGATATGTATATATACATATATACTCACATATACATATATACAGGGTCCAGCACAAATAACACCCCTCTTTCATTACAAAATCCTAAGCATTTAATTCTGTAACATAACAATATCACACTCAAGCACACCATATGACATTGTAGGTGAAATGTTCAAATTACTTTCCATCTTGTGTGAGACAGTCATGAACCCTACCAACCACACTCAATGGCGTCACTTCTGCTGGACTCTGTATGCGAAGGGGAAAGACAGTTATCGACCCCCACTACGGTGCTGTCATTTGTACTAACAGCAAAATGGGATTCCTCTTTGTTTTTCATATTCTAACTGCTAAGAATTTGGTCAACTTCGCACCACTGCCTTTTGACAATTAAAAAACAATTAATCCATTTCTCTCTAGACTTATGGGGCATTAGCTAAAAATCATATGTTGAAAGATGTTGTGTCATCTGAGGCTGTATTACAATAAGCAATTTTGAAGAGAGAGGACTGGGGCCCTGGCCAGTGTGGCTCAGTTGGTTGGAGCATTGTCCTTTGGACCCAAAGGACACAGGTTCAATTCCCAGTCAGGGTAAGTGCCCAGGTTGCAGTCGTGGGTCCGGACATATTGGAGAAGGCGTCCAATGTTTCTCTCTCACATGGGTTTCTCTCTCTCTCTCTCTCTCTCTCTCTCTCTCTCTCTCTCTCTCTCTGTGTGTGTGTGTGTGTGTGTGTGTGTGTGTGTCTGTCTGTCTCTCTCAGCAATGACAAAATGTCCTCGGGTGAGGACTAAAATAACAAAAGAAGAAGAAAGGACTGTAAAAGAAGGCATAGGCCAAAGGGTGGGTGGTACAGGATGATGTATAGGGGTGTGGGGAGGAGAAGGGGAAAGAAGACAACCATGGAAGAAGAAGAGGAGGAGGAGGCTGAGAAGGAGAAAGAAAGGATGGATAAAGGAGTAAAAGGAGAAAGACATTGAAAGTGATTAATAGATGGTAGGTAGGGAGAGTTTTAGATGAAATTTCAACTACTTTCCTAGAATCACATTCTTAATGTATGTTTTAGCCCTTGGAAAGCAGACTACCAATTACGCATCTCTGAAGGAAGCCTTATATTCCTACAATCAGTTCTTCAACAAAACACTTTCCAACTAACCAGAATCAAAAAGAACAGAATTTCATGGAAATATCTCTCCTTCCCTCCACATTTATTTCTACCCTTACCCCTCAAATTACATATGATACAACTTATTTCCTGTTTCAAAAACCCTTAGCTTTTTCTCAACATGATTTTACTAAGAAAAAGGTATTATAAAAGACAAAACAGAAGTCTACAATATCGTTTATCTAAACCCTCTTGACGGGTGCTCCAATGTATGCCAAAAAATTGACATGGTAGAATAATGACAAACATGGAAACAAACAAAACCTAACAGCACACAGGGTCCAGCAGAAGTAAGGCCTGCTTGAGTATGGCTGGTAGGGTAATAATATGGGTGTGATAATGTATAGTTCTAATTTGAACATTTCACCTAAAATGTCATATGGGTGCTTGAGTGTGACATTGTTATGTCACAGAATTACATGCTTAGGATTTTGTAATAAAAGATTTTGTAATAAAAGGGGTGTTATTTGTGTCATACCCTGTATAGAAGAAGATAACTTTAAAAATGAAAAGAAATCATTGGTATACTTTTCACACTTATACATGGCATACTTCTTATCATTCCTAAAATATTTAAAGGCTGATCTATTCTTTGAGGAGCAAATGTTGTGATTTCATAGTCTGTAAAGATTTAATATCATCATCCTTTTGAGACCTTTATTAGGCTGGAAGGATTTTATATTCTATGATGGATGTCCCCAATATGTTAATTCCTTTTAAGCTAAGATATAGACAGACCTGTACCTCTTCCAGAGTTAGAGGAAGCCAGAGGAAGGGTTTCAATTGTAAGAAATAAAGCTGAATATATTGGCTTGCCTTGCAAGGAGGAGTCATGTCCCTTGGGGATGAATTCAGTAGGTCACTCTCAGAATTGAAAGAGTAAATATTTAGGGAAAAGGGAATGTCGGGGAGGAAAAAATAATTTTTCCTCTATCTTTGTAGGGTTTTGGCTGAGACCTCCATGTAATTAAAAAAAACAGATTAACAGCAGAAAAACAAACACAAGTTTAGTAACATGTCTACCTCCTGTAATACATGGGCAAGACCCAAGAAAACTGTGTAACTCTGAAATGGCCCAAGCTGCCACCTTAAATAGCATCCTCAGCTAAAGATGGAAGATGTTGGGGTTATGGGACATCAGCAGTCAAAGCACAGTAAACAAGAGTAGGGATGTCATGCAGATTTAGGTCTTTGCCCTCTCTAGCACTAAGAGTTTCTAGAAATTTATTTATCCCACCTCTTCCCAGTACTGAGAAGGAGACACCCTTACAAATGGAGGTTTCCCTTATAAATGTAAATGTATCTTGCAGAAAAGGGTAGCTACTTGGTTTTCACAGCTTCTCCTGTATGGGCTGTTTCTTAAAAATAAACAGCTCAAAATAATCCCTTTGCCAAAGAGGTATATTCTGAGTGTCACCTTCTAATCCCCTTCAGAAGAAAGTAATCCACATAAGGCAATATTCTGCATTTAGTACTTTGGTTGTCTTACAAGGTGTAGTGTGATACATTGTTTGAGTTATCACTTTCAGATTTCACAGCACTGATGCAAGAAAGTCTAGTTTCAAATAAATCTGGGTGAATGTGTGAAATCCTGGGGGACCAGGTCATTCTGTGAATGGGCTCCTATGTGCATGCTTGAAGCCTATCAAGGATGTTCTTTAACACAGAAAAATATTCAATCTCTAAAATATATGTTTTTATTGATACTCTTATTTTAACATGTAGAATTCTCAAAGCTTATTGTAATGTCCTTAATGCCAAGAAAAACATTTTGGATACTTATTATATAAAATGTGTTAAGATATATTTTATTTAATTCTTACCACAACCCTATAAGGTATTATTAACCCAGTAAGGTGCATATTATATTTCTAAAGTGGATCTGTTAGGTTAGTACCAATTTCTACTTATAAAGGTAAATCAACTATTAGCAACAGAAAGCAATAACCTGGTGACCGGAGTCCCATTTAAGTAGTGCATTGGAGACTGAATAAAATTCCCATTCTGTCTTATCCACTTGAACAGAAATCCATTTCAGAGGGGCCTAAGTTGCAATTGCTATAGTCATTTGCTGACATTGAGCATAAGGAAAGTTTTCATTCTAGAAAGGATTGTTTTTATTCTAGGTCTAAATTTGTACCTCGTATTATCGTTTTTTATGTCCTATGACTTGTCTCTTCTATTAAGACAGCAGGTCCCTTGAGGCCAGAGTCTCTTATGTTCAATTATCCTCTCACAATATCATTCAGGAGAGTTGTTCAGTAGATATTTATGAGATGAATAAATGAACAGTCTCAGACAATTGAACTATTCAAGTATTTATTACAGTCTTATTGTGCGATTCATGTTAGATTTGCCTGTGTTTACAAGTAGATCAAGATTGGTTATGTTCTTATCATACCTGTATTCTGGTGGGGAGATACACAAATGATAATCAAGTAGAAGTAAGATAGTTGCTATGATTGAGCTGTTCATCGAGCACAACAAGGGCCTAGAAGATGCTACCCCTTACTTTGCCTAAAAGTAAGGATGAGCTGGGGTGGAGTGGAGCGGAAAAAAAGAGTTGATATAGGGAATATTCAACCAAGGTATATAATTCCAGCTGGAATGAAGCTGGAAATACAAGGTAATTCAGTGAGTAATAGGATGGGATGGATAGAAAGGTATAAAATTTTATAATGAAAAGAGCACTCATCTCTGAGTCAAAAGACCTAATTCTAATTCCAACTCTGCTATTGAATTGCTAGATTGTCTGAGGCAAATTCTGTAAACCCCCTAAAGCTGTGAAATATGGCTAGTAAACATGCCTCACAGTGAGCATTAATTGTCCAGGTTAGATTTAGTGTCCTGCGTAGGGGGAAAAAAAAAGACAACAGGCCTCAAACGGAGTTGCTAATGCTAAAGTGCATGTCACCAAACTGAGACTTAATTAGTTTCAGCTCTCCCAGAATCTTACGCCTGTCCTTCAGGAATGGGCTGGTCAGCACTAGTGAGGTGTAATCTGCTTGAGAGACCCTTGTCATCCCCTAAAGGAAAGTGTCCTTGCCACAAGCAGTCCATTTTTTTTGTCTAGCATAACTTTCATGTGTCTTCCCCCTTCTGCCTACAAATCTTCCACTTTATACAGCTCCTTGAAGCTCCTTTCTACCTGCTCCATTGGATACTGCCCAAGTTGAATTGATTTTTGCTCAAATAAACTCAACATTTTTCATACAGCTCTGTCTGTCTTTTAACACCTGATATTGTATTCTCTGCTCAAAACAATGCCGTATGTCTCCTGGAAAATACCCCTTTCTCTAATATAATGATCTAGTTCAAATAGAAATCCCCAACTTTTTCAAGAAGTCTCTTTAGGCCACTCTTGAGTAGTCCAATATCACTCAATGATCTAGAACAGGGACTCTGGAGTCAGACTTCCTGAGTTTGAGTCCAGGTCTTGCCAATTTCTCATTGTGTGACTTCATTTAAATTACTTAAGCCCTGTAAGACTCATTCTTCTTACATTTAAAGTATGCATAATAAATAAGACATAATCATGTCAGTCACATGCAAAGCATTTGGCATAATACCTACAACACACTGAATAGTTATGAAAAGTCCGTTGTAATTGTATTATAATCATCATCATCTTTTGAGCCAGGGAGTTTTGGGCAGCCAGGTTCCTGGTTGTGTGGAAGGAGGTAGAAAAGAAGAGAAAGGAAATGGAGAGAGTCTTTGATTCAATAATCCCTGCACCCTGGCTTGACCCTTATCTTCCCATGCTTTGGTTATGTGATCCAAAACACTCTCCTTTTTAACTGTTTTGAGTCAGAATTTTGTTACTTGCAATCAGAAGTCCTAACACAATGAATTTGGAAAGCTTGGAAATTTATAAGTTTTATGCAAATCAAGATGTAATTACTTTAAAACTGTTTTTTATCCCAAACTTCCATTACAATCTTATCATTCATTGCCCTCTTAATGCAATTTATGCCCCAGTTAAGCAGGTCCCTTGTTTTGCTTATTCTATTGGCTCCCTTTCTCTGAAATGGTCCTCTTTTGTTCTGTCTGTTCAAATTATATGCTTCTTTCCACACTTAGATTACATGTCACCATCTCTATGAAGTTTTCATCGGTCATCTACATCAGAAGTAGTAATTTCTTCCTCTTTTGAACTTCTAAATTTCTTGGCTTAATTCTGTCTTAATTCATCATACTTCACACATTGTAGCTATTTGTAGCCAAATCATTTCATCTTTCTTAGACTTAGCTTACACATCTGTAAAATGAAGGAATAGGATAACTAGATTTCAGGTAACTTGTAAGATATGTCTATTATAATGAAATAATATATTGTATACAGAAAGTTATTATTATTACTATTGATATATTATCATCCTGGTGATAACCTAATCACCCTTATAATGTTGTAATGTTCTTGACTGGCAACAACTGGTTTTTCTAAGCATTTTGTAATTTTTTATATTTTTTACTTTATTCTTCAAATATGACCCTTTTATTTGTCCACTCTGGATCTTCCAAACCACAGTCAATCTGGTTATTCTCTACATTCAAGGAAGTTATAAGTACAATTAGCTGGATCAAGTACCAAGACACATATTCCTAAAGCACTTTGATGGTATATAAGGTAAAACTGTGTATTTTAGCTTGAATTACCTGGATATTTACCTTGCTTAACATTTTCCTTATATGTAAACTAATTGTCTAAATAACCTGAAGCTATTAGGCAATATGCATTTATTCAGTATCCTTTACCTTTCTAATATGTTAGGTATTTTAAGAAAAATATTAATAATAACTTTAACAGCAGTAATACCGATATTTATTGTTGAATGATTTGGTTAAATGATTGTGCTTAAAGTTTTTACACACATAAACCCATTTTTAAATTGAGATATAATTGACATATATTATATTATTTTCAAATGTACAACATGATTCAATATTTATATAGTATACTGTGAAATGATCACAAGAAGTCTAGTTAGTTAACATCTATCATCATACTTAGTTACAACAATTTGTTTCCTTTGTGATGAGAAGTTTTAAGATCTTCTCTCTGATCAACTTCCAAATATGCAATATAGTACCATTAACTATAGTTGCCATGCTGTACATTTCATCCCCATGAATTATTTATTTTATAACTAATTTTATATCTTTTGATCCCCTTTATCAATTTCGCCTACTCCCAACCCCTAACTCTAGCAACCACCAATCTGATATCTGCATCCAAAAGCTAGGTTTGTGGTATTCTTTTTAGGTCCCACAGGCAAGTGAGATCATACACTATTTGTCTTTCTCTGTCTGACTTGTTTCACTTAGCATAGTGCCCTCAGATCCATCCTTGTTGTTGCAAACGACAAGAGTTCATTCTTTCTTATGGGTGAGTAGTTTTCCATTATGTATATGTACCACATTTTCTTTATGCATTCATCCACCAATGGACACTTAGGTTGCTTCTATAACTCAGCTATTGTAAATAATGCTGCAATGAACATAGTGGTGCATATATATTTTCAAATTAATGTCTTTATGTCCTTTGGATAAATACCCAGAAGTGGAATGGCTTGATCAGATGGTAGCTCTATTTTTAATATTTAAAAGTTTTTAAACTTTAATCCGTTTGGGCCACTGTTTACAAACCTTGCATTTGTCTTCTTAGTACAAATTAATTTCTTTGCTTTTAGTGCCACAGGAACCACTGCAAATAACTACAATAACTAAAAATATTCCACTTGCAAACACAGGGTAAAATCAATATTATGACCTCCATGTTTTCATTTTTAAAAATACTTTGCTGACACTCATAAAGTTCAAGCTGAGGGAAAAATATTTTTATGTTAAAATATCAGTATGTTAAAAATTCTACTTTTTATTTCTCAATAGAAACTCAAAAAGTCCTTTAAATATGTTTAAAGTATGAAAGGGAGTTAAAATAACCAGCCATCTCTACAGAATTCAGCTTACATTGGTGATTCTGCCATTTTTGCAGGTATCATAATGACCTGGAAGGCTTTGTTAAATACAGACCACTGGGCTCCACCCTGAGACATTTTGAGTTTTCTGACTCAGTAGATCAAGAGTAGGTCTAATTGTGGAGGAGGCCAAGAATTTACTTTTGTAACAAGTTCTCAACTGATGCCAGTGTTGGTGGGTCAAGGACCACTCTTTGAGAACCACTATCTTAAGTAGTTAACTCATAGGAGAAAATTAGCCTAAGGAAGACCAAGCCAAGAAATCGTGAGCTTTATGTTGTGGTTCTATTTCTTGTTTCGGGAGCTAAAGCACAGACTTTAAAGGATAAGCCTTAAATGTCTTTTGTCCCATAATTTACATTGCCATTGCCTCCAAAATATATGCCTTTGTTTTTCCCATGATTTCACTGGGATGTTTAAAAGTCAGTATTTACTGGTTAAACAGGAATATTTGTTTATTGCTGATGGTAACATAAATTGCTTTTGAAGAGGAATAAAGCAACACATAAAGATGTTTATATCCTTTAAAATAATAATGCCACTCCTAGTAATATTAAATGGAAGGGGGAAAAAAGTACATACACAAAGATGTTAAAGTTTTGTCTATAATAGCCATAAATTAGAAAGTACATAAATGCCCAACTTTAATAAATTTGATAAATTCTGGTACCATAAAACAGTGCACTATTGTGCAACCATTAACATAGTGATTATGAGTATAATGTAAAAACATAAAAAATAATTATGATTTAATATCAAATACATAGAGAATAATGTTGAAACGATGTAAAGATGAATTCACATATGGAAGTTAAGCTGCAAAAACTTAAAACATGTTTTATGGTGTACGTGGGATTTCTTTTATTTTATGTACTAGTTAAGGCATTATCTCTGAGATTCAAACCTATGTATACTGCTGTGTTATGCTGGCACTGAGACTCTGGGAATCTCATCTCTGCTTGCACATGCCATAGAACTCCCTCACTCCAGGGAGTTGGACTGCTACTCCCTGTTAATCTCTACCACTAGGGGGCATTAGAGAACGATCATAAAGATGAAGGACAAAAGACTTGTTATGTAAGTTTCTTGTTCTTCTGAGTCGTCCCAACAATAATTTCTTACCGTAGTAGCAGCTTTTAGCTCTAGTTTATAGTTTTCTTCACATACCCACAGCCAGCCTCTTAAAGATGCCAGTATCAGATGTCCTGCACCCCATATTCATAGATCTGAAGCCAGCTCCTCAGGACTCCTCCAAGGTCTGTTTTAATAACCCCAACCTATTTCCTTTGTTCCAACAGTCCTAGGAGCATTAACGGTTTCCTGCTGTTACTATCATTGGTATAACTCATGTCCTCAGCCTTTTGTGTTCTCTAATACATAATTAACAATTTTTGTTACATTGTATCAGTTAAAATAATTGGTAATATCTTAACTGGGCCTTGATTGATAAAACCTTGTTTACTATTGTATTATATTGTCTTTTAAGTTAAAAAAAAGAAAAGATGTTAACTGTCACTAATAGTAGACTGACATATTAAAAATAATTGGAATAAACAACTAATATTTAACAAAAATGCTGTTATTTTCTGTAGAAAACAAATTAAAAACTCTAATACTTACAGTCTTGACTTATGCCAGATAATAATATCAGGTACTTTTGATCTTTGATAGGTTGATTTTAGTGTTTATATTCACTCAAATTAACACATAGTTCTGGTCTGGAACTTTATCAAATGCCATCTAAACACATTAACCTGCATCTCCGTTCATTCAATAAATATCTATAGAGCACCTTCTATGGTCCAAGTGTATGCTATGTAGTGGGATACAAAGCTCCTACCTACAAGAAAACCAGTAGTTCAAAGACCAGGTGATAAGTACAGTGACACAAATAAGCCCCAGTGAGAGAAATAGACCCAGGTTGCCATGGGAACGAAAGGCATCTTTTATATGTTCAGACTACTTTCTCTGGGACCTATTGCTTCAACAATAGTGAGAAGATTTTTAGCCAGAAGGAAATGAGACAAAAAAGCATTCTAAGAAATGGATCCCTCTAATAAATGGCATGGAGGTTTGCAAAAGTGTAACATACAGCAGTTCCCCCTTATCAGTCAGGTTACATTCCAAGAGCCCTGAATTGATGCTTGAAAATGTGTATACTACCAAACCCTTGTACTACATTTTTTCTATACGTACGTGCACTTTACAGCTTCTATGGCATATCCAAACTACCAGCATCACTACTCTTGTGCTTTGGCACCATTATTAAGTAAAATAAGGGTGACTTGAACACAAGCACTGTGGTACCACTACAGTCAATCTAACAACCAAGATGGCTGCCAAGTGACTAACGGGCAGGGAGTGTATACAGCGTGGAGGCATAGGACCAAAAGGTCATTCACGTCCTGGATAGAATGAAGCAGGATGGCTCAAGTTTTCATCACACTTCTCAGAATGGCATACAAGTTAAAACTTATGAATTTCCTTGATTTTGAGAGTACGTTTATTAAATCTAGGAACAGTGAAACAAGGAAGGGCTTAGGATCAAAGCAGCAATAGGAGAGAGCCTGGGCAAGGCTGCTTTGGCTCCATAGAAATGTTACAAGAAAAGAGTGAGCCAAGGTGGGGCTGCGTCAGCTCACTGGAGAGTCAGGGAAAAGGGGGCCTTGGAGACAGGTGTAGGGGGTTAGTCTGGGGTGAGCTGCTGCTGCCCATTGCTCTTCCAGTTGCAAGTCTCATGGGGACCCTTAGAGTTTAGGAAATGCATGCCTTAGAAGAAAGAAAGGTGTGGGTGTGCTCCCAGGAGGGAGAGCATGCCTAGAACTTATGAATTGTTTATTTCCAGAATTTTGCATTTAATATTTTTGCTTTGCAGTTGAAACTGTGAAAGCAAAAAGCACAAATGAAAAGAGACTGGTATACTTAGTTTATGACAGTTACAAGATTGGTAGGCAGCAAAGATATGGTCCCGGTTCAACTGATGAAAGAACTTATAGTCACTGATAGATTTTTAAACAGCATCTTAATACTTTAAGGACACTTCCTGCCTAGCATGGGTTCAACAATTGGCACAGTGAGAGGGTCCATGGCCTGCTGTTAGCATAAGTGGAATATGCCCCTGGTTGGCTCTTAAACTGCCTTTCATCTACCCATTCCTTGATCCATCTTTGCTTGCTCTATATTGATTGCTGCTTGATGTCTCCCAATCCTTATTTACTCTGGCCTTTATACTTTGACATCTCTATTGATTACATTTTCTCTGCTTCGAAACCTTACAACTTCTTTCCTTTCGTGGCTTTCCTCCTATGCCATGGTGCTGCGCTTGTTCTAGGCATGACTGCTCCCATTTGATCTATTCAATTTGGTCTTATTAGACTTTCTTGATAGTCTTCCCCAACAAGCAACCTTGTTGAGTGAAATTCCATATCCTAGACTTTACTTGATACCTGGCCTTCAGGAAACTTGTGGCACAGGGTTAAGTGTGAAAATGGTATAGGAGCTGAAACTAAACAAACTTGACTTTGCATCTCTTCCCCAACATGCACTAGCTTGCTAAAGACAGTGCTCACCAAATATTCTATTTGCAGTCTCTTATATCCAGTAGCCTTTCCAGTTACACTGGTGTCACACGACTAGTTCTGGCCAATGAGAAAGCCGTTAAGAACAGTGTGCCTCATCCATTACTTCAACCTTGGCTTTCATAGAAACATGCTCCAGATCCTGTAGATACAAGGTGCCAGAGCCTCCATCATCTTCAGTATCTTAGAAAGTGTACTGAGCAGAGCACATCACTAACCCACACTTCATATGTAATATGAGTGAGAATCAACACAATAAGCACAACAAACCTCTACTGTGTTGAACTGCTTAGATTTCAGGGTTAATTCTTCCCATATAATAGCCTATTCTATTTTTTTAAAGACTTATTTATTTTTAGAGAGGGGAAGGGAGGGAGAAAGAGAGGGAAAGAAACATCAATGTGGGGGTGCCTCTCACATACCCCCTACTGGGGACCTGGCCTGCAACCCAGGCATGTGCCCTGACTGGGAATCAAACCAGCGACAATTTGGTTTGCAGGCCGGCATTCAATCCACTGAGCCACACCAGCCAGGGCTAGCCTGTTCTATTTTAATAAATACATTAGTTATGTGGCTTTTGACAAGATATGTAACTTCTTTAGTCCTCAGTTTTCTCATCAGAAAAATAGGAATGATACCTTGCTATGGTCTAAATATGTCCCCCAAATTCATACATTGAAACCTAATCCCCAATGTGAGGAGATTTGCAGATGGGGCCTTTGGGAGGTAATTAGGTCATGAGGGTGGGGCCCTCATAAATGCAATTAGTGCCCCTATAAAAAGAACCCCAATGAGATCCCTCACCCTTCTACTATATGAGGACACAGTGAGAAGAAGACCATCTATGAACTAGGAAGTTGTCCCTCACCAGACTCTGAATTTGCTGGCACCTTGATCTTAGACTAGAACTATGAGAAATAAGTCTCTGTTGCATATCAGTCACCTAGTCTATAGTATCCTGTTATAGTAGCCTGAATGCACTAAGTCTCATTGGGCTGGGTAAACATTAATGAGATAATAGGTAAATGACCAATAGCTACTCTATCACCTACATTTCTGTTGCATGAATTAGTTCATAAGCAATTGGTAAACTGGGCAATGAGCCATAATATAGAAGTCGGGTTGGTCTGTGCACCATGTTCCCCAGCACATTGATACTTTGTTTACTGGGCAACAGGAGCTAAACACTAAGTGCACTATACAAGAGATGAACGCTAGAGCTAGAACTAAGTCTTGGTAAAATCCTTCCCCAGTTGTCCTCTGACTTGCCCAGACCTCCATCTTTCCGGCTTATGATACTTATGACAAATTTTTTTCTTCATTTCTCTAAAATTATTTCTTGCCTCTTTGCATTTGATATCCAAACAGTTGAATTCTTTCAGGTTTCTGTTTATCCTTGAACTCCACCTGGCCTTCTAGGTTTTGGCCTAGGGCTTATCTTAGGGTGTCCCCCTGGTTACCACATTCTTGTGACCTATAACTGGGGCCAGGTATCTGGATTATATTCTAATATAACATAAGTAAGAAATACAGGAAGAAGATGGCAGAGCACAAGTGAAGTGAAGAGATATTGGATGCAATTCTTAGTGGAGACAGTTGGTGATACAAGTAAGAAGCTCACAGAAAAAAATAAGAGCTAGAGATATGAATTAGATTTGGGAAACATTGCCTAAAGGGAAGTAGTTGAACTATGGGTGAAAAAAGAGCTATCTTATGAGATGATAAATGCATAAGACACAGAGAATTAGGGCACACCAAGATTCAAGGCAGCAAGTATGGAAGGTATGAGGTTATTTTCACACGTTGGAACCCAGGAAGAATAACCATTAGGAAACATTTACCATCCTAAGTGATGGTATTGAAGCAAAGCACACAACTGCTCTCCTAGATCTTACAGTCTTTCATATTTGCTAACCTTTTGAGATTCTTCTTTTTTGTTTTCATGAGCATGATTTTCTTAGGGAGCTCACAGAGGAGGGATTTATCTAATTCTGAGCAGAGACAGAATTCTAATTTTCCTGGTCTCCTTGGCTACGATGCCATCTAATGGAAACAAGGCCTCACCCACATTCTTTACAAATAAACAGGGAGGGCTTCTTCCCTGAGCAAGCTCTTCCCTGAGCATCACCCCTTCCCACTTCCCAGCTGTGCCCTGCCTGCTTTCTGATTTCTATCTTTGCACCTTGTGTACATATTCTATTATGTTGTGCTTATTTCTTTTACATGTCTATCTCCCCTAATAAGTTGTGAGGCCCCCATGAGGGGAGTTCATGTACATCTTCATAATGCTAGTTACATAGTGATTGGCATAAAGTAGGAGTTCTATAGATGTTTTTGAAATAGAATTGAACTGAATGTATTATAACAGTGAATATAAATTCTAGATCTTCAAAACCACATACTAGCACAATATGCTATTGCAGCTAGGAGTATCTCCAGATGCAAAGGGATCCTGGGCAATATCTCTAGTGCTGTACAAAGTCCCCAAGGACAGAGAGCTTCTGGGGATATTCCACAGAGACTACAATGCTTCTCACTTTTCTTTTTATTGGAACAAGTTTCTATGATTGAGAGAGAGAGAGAGAATAGAGGGTATTTATATATGAGAGGAGGATTTATAATAAATACACCCTTAAAATAAATCAGAATTCTGAAACCATTAGTGACTTGTCTTAAAATTTTTCCTTTCTGATGGTTTATGGGAAATATGTTGTTTAACTTTGCAAATGGTATTCCCTGATTAATTTAGATTTTAAAAGTTCATAAACTTAAAACTGAAGAAGGATGCAGTCATTGAGAACCAGCAGGAATAGAATGGACTCATAAGTATCCAGACAAAAAAAAGCAGGTCTTCAATGACTGAGGCATGAGAAAAAATGATAAGAAAAAGAAAAACTAAGTACTTAGAATAGACTTCAAATGAGAATGAGAAAGGAAAACTTCTCAATTCCTCTGTTACTTTCAACTTTTCCATCAATGAAAATGATTATCAAATTGGTAAGGGTAAAACAAACCTCCTTAGGAAAAATGGAGGCCAAATAAGCAAAGAAGAGCCATTTTAAATAAACTGTGTCTGTAGGCCCTAAATAATTGAATGTAGTATCAGGCAGATGGGAAAAAAGAATGGGAAAGTGAACATTTATTCAGTATCTCCTCCTTTATTGGTCTCACTACTCTAATTATGGTCCACACCCAGCAACAGCAGCATCACTCCAAGAAGTTCAGGCCCCATCCCAGCCATGCTGTTGCAGAATCTGCATTTTAATGAGATTTTTGGGTGATTTTGTATACACAGTAAATTTTAAAACACTAAGGACCATGTTGGGATACACATACATACATATACATATAAAATAAATTTTACTGAAGCCCTATGAGGTAGCTTTAATTCCTCACATTGTAGGTAAAGAAATTCAAGCTCAAATAAAATGAGTCTAACTTGCATAGTGTCAGAGTCAGTAAGTAATGCGACCAGGATTCAAACCCTTGTGGAGCCTGGCATTTCCAAAGCCCATGCTACAACCAGGACATCAGAACATAACTGTTGCTACCATAAATTAAATAATTTGTAGCTATGAACATACAACACCCTTAGTTATAATTAATCCTGAGAAATAAGAATATTCACAGTGCCCCTGAAGAGGCACTTATGATGAAGGAAGAAGCAAAGAGCAGTTCCTAAGAACCTACAGAAGGAAAAGTTCAATATGCACTAACAAGGAGCTGGGAAGGATTATAAAATTTTAAGTTCAATTCAATGTTTTTTGATCATGTGCCTGCTAGGTACAAATCTAGCTACTTGGGATACATTAGTGAACATAAGAGGTGCAGATCCTTAGCCTCACAGAATTTATAATCTTGGAGGAGCACAATAAACAATGGATATAATGAAAAAGTAAATTAAATAGTAAAGAGTTAAAAGGGAGGCTGGTTAGAAAAACATCCTGATATGCCCAGGTTGTAGTTTCAATCCCTAGTCAGGGCATATATAAGAATCAACCAATGAGTGCATTAATACATGGAACAACAAATTAATGTTTCTCTTTCTCTCTCTCTCTCTCCATCTCCCTCTCTGAAATCAATCAATTAATTAATAAAAGAATAAAAAGGATAAGTCATGGGGAGGGGTGGTAGCGTGAAGTACAGGAAACAGGGCAGAGGTGTATTCTGCAAAATTAAAAAGGATGAAAAGGGTGGACTTCATTGAAAGGGTGAGATTAGAGGGTAAGAGGGTAAGCCAAGGAGCTATCTGGAAGAACACTACAAGCGGGCACAGCTAGGGTAGGAGCCCTAACATGCAAGTGTAGTCCAGGGACAACAAGGTGGTCAGTGTGGATGCAGCCAGGCTGGCAAGGGGACACAGAAGGAGAGTTCAGACAGACCAGGGGTCCCCAACCTCCTGGCAGACCAGGTACCAGTCCCAGGCTTGTTAGGAACTGGGTGGCACAACAGGAGGTGAACTTGAATGTAATGCACTTCAGTCATCTTGAAAGCATCCCCTGCCCAAGTCTGTGGAAACATTGTCTTCCATGAAACCAGTCCCTAGTGCCAAAAACGTTGGGGACCTCTGAGAAAGACAATAAGGGACAGATCATGTAAGGACTCACCAGCCATCATGAGGACTTTTTGTATTGCATTCTGTGTGAAATGTAGAAACATTGACAGATTTTTTGCAGAAAAATTACTTGATCTGACTTCGATATTCTAAAGTTAACTCCAAAAATAAACAAAATAAATAAATAGACAAGTACTGTTAACTCTAGCTGCTGAGTTGAAACTGGACTGTAGCAGAGCAAGTCTACAATACAGAAGCTCTAAGTCGTGTACAGAGTCACATCTCATGCAGGGCTAGGTCTTAAAGTTAAAAGTTTTGTATCTGTTCACCACTTCACCAAGAGAGCAGAGATGTACAATAGTAGCTGACTTGTGTTTAGGAGTTGTGCTGCATGAAAAATTTAAAGAACTATTTTTGTGAGAGATTCAATTTTTTCATTATGACCCCCAAAGGGCCAATAGAAGAAGCTCTAGGAAGATAGAGTCCAGCTCAGTACATGGCAGTACTTCTGTACAGTAAAACTTTTCTGTCACTAAATGTCTTGTACAAGTGTGGACTCATCTATGTGATAGAGGCTGCTTTTTAAGAGGAATTCACATATGGATTATGCAAGATGCCCAATTCCTTCCAAACTTGCAACTGCATCATCCTAATCCACACCAAACGAACTTTATCTCCAGAGTTCTAACCAGGGCAGGGCCACAGGAAATTTGTCACAGAACACTGTGTAACAATTTGAGGACATTATTTGAAAGTCACCTCCTCTGAATATGTACCTTCACTTCTAGTCCCACTGTGAGATGCTGTGCCCAGGTCCCAGGACAGCCATTATATATAAATAGAGGGAGATACATCTTTGGATCAAGGACAGAGAGCCCATAATCCCAAAGGCTGCTTTGTGTGAGAGGGCAACATCTCTTCCTCTCCCCTTTTGGTACTTTTCTTCTCACTCCATCTCTGGGTCTGCTTGACTACTATCATGATATTCTTATGGCTCAAAGTGAAGAATTAGGGCTTATTGGGATATTGAATAGGTTCAAAAGCTGAATTAATGGGTATTTGATTAATGGATCCTGTCAACATGAAGTCCCCAATGACATGCCACAGTTCCTGGATCTGGTCAGGTCTTTTACAATGGCAGAAGTAGATTATCTAGTAAATTTCAACTTGTGCTTGTCGCCAAGAAAAAAACTGGCATTCTTCCTTGGCACACAAGCTCAAAGATGAGCACAAACCAATATACTCATACTATCCTCTGGACAACAGCAGACATATTCTCTGCTTTTGCCTATCAATCACAGTCACTTATCCAAGAGAGGTTCTTTGGGAAACAAGGTAAAAGTTGTTTGTCAGTTTCAAAATCCATGATTCTCAGAGGATGTCTAGTTCTCCCTGAACAGGGTGGTAGATTTCACCATTCTATATCCATGAACTAAACGATATATTTAAGCCTACATGCAGGGGTGGCCAAAAGTGGGTTTACATTTGTGAGTACACAAAACACAGCTTATACTTGTATTATTATTTATTTATTATTGTACTATTTTCCACACAAACAACTGTGAATCTACTTTTGCCCCACCCTGTATGAGTCAATAAAAGCCAGAACAGTATTAAGCTAGCAACAAATATTAAAATTCAAATACTCCAATGGACAGTAAGAAAAATAATTCTGAGGCCCTCATTTCTCCATAGCTTATTCAATAATCCTCTTGTCTTCAGCCAGCATTTTGAGGGGGCTGGATATCTTACTAAGTAGGGTGATTCAACTCAACCAAGAAGTCTGAGAATTTGCTAACATCTTTGCTCATTTCTCTGGAGATGCTACCCAATTTATGTCAGATTCTTTCTGCTTCTGCTTCCTAGTATATTGTCAGTTTCTTTCTCCTGCTTTTTTCCTTTTTCCAAGTCAAGTGCACAACCACCAAGCTAAGATGCTCCCACATTACTAATCCACAGAAACTATGAGATCATTTTTTTTTATTTTAAGGTACTACATTTGGAGGTCATTTCTTATACAGCAAAACATAGTGAACACATTAGGACTTCAGAAGGCCCACTTTGGTCAAAGTGTAAGGAGTCCCATAGGAGAATAATAAAGCATTAGGTGAAAAATGAAGACTGAAGCCATATTGCTGGGAATCTTGAAAGTCATGCCAAGGGGTATAGGCTTTATCTGAAGAGGCAATGAAAACCCTAGGAGCATTTTCAAATAGGGAAGCCATTAAAGGAGTGTGTTAGAAGGATAGCTTTAGCAGACCTACCTGGGATACATTAGAAAAAGAAAGCATGAAGGTTGGAAGGTGGATCATTCACATTAATAGTCCATCCTAGTCATAGACCCTGCTTAATCATACAAAACCCATTCTGCCCCATACGTTTTTCATACACTGAGTGAATTCAAGATGACTGGCAGGACTCATGGTCAATTTTTTTTAATCCTCTGAAGCATTTAGCACAATGCCTTGCATATAGTAAGTACTTGGCAGTCTGTGAAACATGAATGAAACCTTCCTAAATTTGTTCCACTTCTCCACAGACAGAATAGTACTATTTCTATAATATTTTGTTCATATAGGTAATAGACCACTTCTCAGCATTCCATTACTGACTGCATTTTCTTTGCTTCCCCTCTTCAGGATAGTCCCAGCCAGCTACCTGATTTGCCAGGCCAAAGCAAAATAGAAATGCAGGGCTCCCTGATTCAAAAGTACTAGGAATTTCAAGAGAATGACTGAGGTTGGGGAGGTACTTCTGAGTTGAGAGCCCTGGGGGCACAGGTCAAAATTCGGGAAGCTGGACTTGAAGGCAATAATGTTGTTTTATGCATGGTTTTTGCCATGGCTCCCACCATGGGGAAGTATCCAGTTCATATGGATTAAATGGTCTGAGTAAATGATGAAGGTCAGGAACAATATACTGAGGAGGGAGGGGGACTTGGGAGAAGTTTAACATGAGTAGGATCCACCCTGTAGTTCAGATGGCCCATTTAAGATGCAGCCAGGAGTGCCATCTGCTGTCATCCCCCCTCTCCTGCCTGGACTTCCTACCCTGAGTGTCTAACAGCAGTCTGCTCACACATACCCTCACGAGGTCCAAAAGTCTAGTTTGTCCTATGTTCATGCCCCCTCTAGGGGACTCTGGCTTTGGTATGGTTATTTATTACATTTCCTTTATATAATGGCAATGGCAGTGATTTAATATGTAAGAAGCAAATAGCTAAAGGGATTTTCTAGGCAGAAATAATGTATTGACTAATAACATAAGACACTATGAGCTGGTACTCACAAAATCAAGAAAACAAGTGAGTGATTTAAAAGCGTGCTGCAGACAAATCCTAGCTAAATTTTTAAAAACTTCAGAAGGGCAGAAAAGTACATATTGATCACACACTTTCAGGGATGGCACAGACCTCAGAGATGAGCCATGACCGTGAAGAATTGTTTTCTCGATTAGACAGACAATTGATTGAATCCCTTCTTAACACAGGTGAGTATATTACCCACAAAACACAAATATTTGTCTTTGTACCTGAACAATGCCTCCCTGAGTTACTGAGGAAAAGAAGCTGCCTGAAGGATATTAATCCTTCCCCCACCTCCCCCCTCATTTTAGACAAATTGCAGCCGCAGATCCAGCAGCAGGCAAAGCTTAGCAATCGTAATGGTGACCCCTAGTGGCAACTGTTTGCAAATGAAAAACTGGCTCCGTTTCCCTGCCAAGGATGTCAATTTTATTAAAATGCTTTCTTTAAGACGGATATTGGCAATTTTGTTGAACTGTAATAAAAACGAAGTGTATGTTAGTTCCAAAAAATCAGCATCTTATCCTTTACTTTATTGTCACTAGTGAAAAGTAAGAACACAGTCCCTGGAAAGCCTTCTCAGCAAGAGGAGAATGGCGCTTTTCACTTCTCCAAGAGAGAAGTAAAAAATGAGGCCTCGTATCAAACCCAGGTTCACCTGTATCCCTGTGGGCCCTCTGGGTTCCAATAGTAAGCCTTAGTGGGAACTTAATCGGAGCTACCTATGCAAGTCTAATTGAACTCTGGAAAATGATTAATAATTGAATTAAAATCTGGAAAAGTCCCTCCTTATTCTCTGGGGCTACATTCCAAGACCCCCCCAGGGGATGCCTGAAACTGCAGATAGTCCCAAGCACTATACATACTATGTTTTTCTTATACGTACACACCTATGATAAAGTTTTACTTCTAAATTAGGCCCAATAAGAGATTAACAACAATAACTAATACTATAGATTGCAACAATATACTGTCAAAAACTTTGGTGAATATAGTCCCTTTCTCAAAATACTTTGTTGCACTGTACTCACTTTTCCACTTAAAGCAGTCACTTTACAGCTCCCCTTTGGCATGTCTGAATTGCCAGCATCACTACTCTTGTTCTTTGGGGCCATTATTAAGTAAAATGAGGGTAACTGGAACACAAGCTCTGAGATACTGCTACAATGGAGGTGATGACCAAGATGGCTACTAACTAACCAGCAGGAAGTACCTACAACTGAGAACATGGAATAAAGGGATGATCCACTTTCTGGGTGGGATGGGGAAGGAAAGGATTTCCTGAGATTTCATCACTACTGAGAATGGTATGCAATTTAAAACTTATCATTTATTTCTGGAATTTCCATTTAATATTTTAGACCATGGTTGACAAAGGTAACTAAAACCACAGAAAGCAAAACTTTGGATGGGGAACGGGGACTATTGTGTGTGTATGTTAGATGGTCAACAAAACAAGCTGAAGAGATTAGGCTTGCCCTCTAGAAACTTGCATTCAACACAACAAAAGAAATCAAACCTGCCCTGGCTGATGTGGCTCAGTGGATTGCGTGCTGGCCTGCAAACCAAAAGGTCGCCAGCTCAATTCGTGGTCAGGGCACTTGCCTGGGCTGGGGGTAAGGTCCCCAGTGAGGGGCATGTAAGTGGTAACTGGCTGATATATTTCTCACACATTGATGTTTCCCTCTCTTTCTCCCTCACTTCCCATCTCTATAGAAGTAAATAAACAAAATCTTTTTGTTAAAAAAAAGAAGTCAAACCAAAGAAAGTAAAAGTTTAGGAATAGAACTATGAAGAATAAGTAACTCAAAATAATGAATTGTCGGGTTCTCCACCATACTCAATTTTTACAGTTTTGTCCTTTTATTCTGCAATACATGATGTAGTTGGGGAAAAGGAAGAAAGAATATACTATCAATTTATCAAGTCATCAGGGCTCTATTAGATGAAATTCACATGAAGGTGCTCTTAAAGGCTTCCATAATATGACTTAAACTACTGAAATTGACTAAAAAGGTATAAGTTTGGTAGTCAGACTAAATTGTGGTTCTCAAATTTTGCTGCATATCAGAATCACCAGGGAAGCTTTTGAGAGTCTGAAATCCAGGCTACACCACAGACTAAATTTTTATAATTGCCAGGGCCAGGACACAGGCTTCAGTGTTTTTTAAAGCTCCTTGAGTCCCAAGAAATTCCCAGGTGCAGCCAAAGATGACTGACTGCCAGTGGAACTGCTGGGTTTTCAGCCTCAATTTGACCATGGAGTAGGCATATCCTTTACCCAACAGGCACTTTATGAATCTTACAAATATTTACAAGTTTTCTGCTAAGAGTCTATTATAGTATCACCCGGACAGTTGTTGTTTTTAATCTGAATGCCCAGGCTGCCCCGCCCCCAGATCAATTTCACTAAAATTTCTGGTCTCAGAACTTACCAGGGCATCAATAGTTTTAAAAGTTCCCAGGTGCAGTCAAGTGCACAGAAGTGCAGTCAAGGTTGAGAAACACTGCACATTCAGATATTAAGCGAGAGTGATAAAGTGCCCTAACTTGGAAAAATTAAATCATTTTAAAGTACAGTGTTTGTCTATTATTGGCTTTTCTTTGAGGCTACCATGAGATAGCCCCAAGAACCTGGAATTATAGAAATAGACTGCCTTCTGAAAATGAATACAGAAAAGTGCGACATAGAAGTATAACTTAGTCAACCCTGGGTGGGGGTTGCAGGGGGGCGGGTAGTGATAGATTAAAAAAGTTAAATAAGAAGCTTTCTCCAAGTCTCTTGCCCAGTGTTTCCAACCCTGGCTACACATTGGAATCCCCTGGGGAGGTTTTGAAACTTGCCAATGCCTGAGCCCCAGTCCCAGAACTTTTTATTTAATTGATTAGATTGACAGATTTAAAAGCTCCTTGGGTGATTCTAACGTGCAGCCAGCATTGAGAACAACTGCCCCAGGCAAACCAGGAATATGTTAGTGTGCCAGAACTGCAACACATAATTGTGTACCAAGAGACACAAAGAGAAAGTGGGTATCAGAACATCACAATGAAGCATATATAAAAGTGATGAATACAGATGAAATTTCAAGAGTGGGTACACAGATCTTTCAAAGAAAATGTTTGCCAAGGGACTCCAAATATCTCAGTCTCAGTAGTAAACCAACTCCTTGAGTAGAAAGATTTGTTCATCTATTTTAGCTGAAGGACTTTCCACAACATCTTCTTTAGCTTTGTTTCTCACTCAGCAAAGCAAACTTTGGATTATGTTTTGAATTGATCACAGCTGAGGATGAATTTATGCAGACATGGAATACTCTGATGCTTTGACATTTCTCATGGCACCTTAATGTACTGGCATCCTGGTGTCTGTCTCCATTTTGTGTGAGTTTACCCAAAATATATTCCTGAGCAAGGTCATGGCCAGCTGCAGCCAAAATCCCCTCCTAGATGTTTTACCACTTCTGCTACAAAATTTGAAATTTTCAAAATGTATAACCTAAAGCTTCCAAATGCAATGAATCATCCTATTCATTAGTCTTGGAAAAATATACATATTAAAACCTCTTCTTAAATAAGTTCTTATTTTACTTTTATTCACACACATGCACATGCATACACACAAACACTAATGAGTAACTACTGTCATTAGAAATTAAGCTGTTGGCAACGGATGACCCCCACCCCAAATTTTTTTCCAGTATCTTTTCTGTGTTTATGAACTTTTCCAAATTCAAAACTTGTTTTGTTAAGGAAGTGTCCTTTCTTTCTTCTACTACTCTGATTTTTCACCCAAGGTGGGGTTGATTTTATATATACAGGATTCAGCACAAATAATGCCCCCTTTTTAATTACAAAATCATAAGCATCTAATTTTGTAACATAACAATATCACACTCAAGCACACCGTATGACATTTTAGGTGAAATGTTCACATTACAACTATAAATTATTACACCCATATTATTACCCTACCAACCACGCTCAAGCAGGCCTTACTTCTGCCAGACCCTGCATATTAGACTTTTCAGGTTTCAAAATTAAACTCTCCCACCTGAAGATCTGATCATGATAGCTGCCAACCTTTAAAACAGAAAGGTAAAAAGTTTAGCCAGCCAAAACAAGTTCATTGGGGAAGAGCAGAAAAATGACAATTTAGAACATGCAAATTTTGGTTAAAGTACAGGCAAGTCCAGAGAACAGAGGAGAGGAACATTCTTTTATGAAGAAAAGGCAGAAGCTCAGAGTGGTTGTTTAGAAGATGTTCTTTGGAGGAGAGCAAGTGTATGGAGTCATGATAACTTGTCATTAGCTAGGCTGTTGCTGGGTAGAAAGAAAATCTTACTTCTTCCTGCTGGGGTATGTAAAGTAAGCTTCTTCCTGCTGGGGTAATAAAAGTAAACTTCCAGAAGTAGTATGTGTGTGCATGACCACTTCCTTTCACTGCTTCCAGACTCCATTTTAAATGAGGTTTCCTTTATACATTTTCACACAGCTATGTATAGCTTTCCTCTAAAAAGCACAAATGGGTTGTTTTAAGACCTTTCACCAGAAAGTTCAAACATACACTCAATGTTACCCAGTTGCTAGTTGAAACAATGGACATAAATTCAGGACATTTCTTCATGCTTTATAAAAATACCTATAACATTGATTAATATCTCTATTACAAATTCAAAAATGAATCACTTCCACTTGCAATCTGGGGGCAGGACCTTTTCTCTCTTGCTGAATAGGAATTTCCTTTTAACAATCATTTAAAACATCATCCCTATTTCCACTGTCGTGTCTTCATTGGCTACAAGCTCAGAACCAATTCTAGGAACACCTTCAAAAGTCTCAGTGGGTTAAGGAGTTACTGGCATAGAAGGAAGTGAAGCAATTAGGATATAAGTAATGCCACCATAAAGTATGGCTATTAAAGGAAGGAAGGAACAAACTGTCCAGAGGGTTTGGGGGGTTTTGTTTAGGTGATAGAATGGAACACAGGAGATCAGACAAAATTAGAAAATGTAATTCCTAAGGAGTCACTGTCCTCCAGAGTGTGGGTGAAGGGCTTAGTTTTAGCTACAAGAAGGTACACCTTCCACTGAGACAAGCCACAGGTTTTCATACAACTAGATGTGATTGCAGAAGCTGAAGAAGTTGGTTTCTATTTTGTCTTACAAGATGCGCAATAGTAAGCAGAGTTGTTTACAAAGTGAGTGAAGAAACAGTGGAGTAGTAAATTTGAACAGAGAGGAGTTGGACACAGATGCTGAAATGAATGGGAAAGAATCAGTGTTGACAGCCAGTGAAGGATGGAAAGCAAAGGTATGTAGTGGCACCACCCTAAGAAAGGGAAACTATCTCTGGGGCTACACAGAGGCCCAGATTTAAAGTTCCAATGACACACAGAGAGAATTGTTGGTCTTTTACTTGTTTGTTTTCTTTTCAATGAATACAATGGAAACCAATGGCACAAGATGAGTAAGAATATTGGCAAGAGAGTAGAAAAAACAATGGTCTATGTATGGATAAGGGGATCACAATAATAAGGGGAAGAAGAATAAATTAGAGGGGTCACAGGACCAAAGGTCTCAATGAGGTCAAAGAAAAAGGAAGATGGGAAAATGAAAGCAGAGGACTGGAAAGATGGTGGGGTGGGGTGAAAAGATGAGATGTGCAGATCTTTAAGATTTAAGAGGAGAAACAATTCTGAGTGGTAAGAGGGTATTTTCATGAGAATGGGTGGCTGAGTGGGATGGAAGTGAAACCCAGTGAAGCACAGGAGGTCAAGATAGGAAGAGATCTGTTTGCTGTACATATCTTCATTGTTAATTTTACCACAATGATGGCAGGGTAGAAAATAATGCTGTAAGCCAGGTACCAAATATTGAATGGATAATGGCATGGACAATGACTCCAAAGATAGCAACAAGAAAAGTACTGGGCACCCTGGCTGGTGTGGCTCAATGGATTGAGTGCCGGCCTGCAAACCAAAGGGTCACCAGTTCAGTTCCCAGTCAGGACACGCCTGGGTTGCAGTCCAGGTTCCCCAGTTGGGGGGAGTATGTGAGAGGCAACTGCACATTGATGTTTCTCTCCCTCTCTTTGTCCTTTCCTTCCCCTCTCTCTAAAAAAAAAATAAAAATAAAAAATCTTCAAAATAAAAGAAAAACAAAGAGTACTGAGCAAGGCAGCTAGAAGACATGAGCCTCAGAAGAATAGGCACAAAAGAACACAAAAGGACAACAGCGAAGAGCAGAATCTCCACTGACGAAGCCGATACCAACACTCACCCCTAGGTGAGCAGGTAGTTAGAGAAGACACATCCACTGGGGAGAGGCTCAGGAAAAGAAATACCTTTGCAGAAGTGCCTATTATCAGGAGTAGAAATCCCAGCTCTTCTGTCCACTGCATCTTGGTATCAGAGTCATTAAGGAAAACAATACAGTCGGACACTGAATGGAACACATATTTACTCACAGAGAGAAGAGATGGCGAAATTGGCTTCAGTAATGGATGTCAGTCTCCCATCACCAGTAGATCCCTCCAGGCCTGCCAGCACCCTTCTTGTGCTACAGAACAAAGGGTCTTATTCCCTCTCCACAGGGGACAGATATAGTAGTGGGGCTGGCCAGGTGCCACATGACACAAGCTCAAGCAGAACAAAGGAGCACACATTGAGTCTGAAACAGAAAAAGATGTTCCCACACAAGGTAATAAACCCATCACAAGCTGTGAGGACTCTTTGTCTCTTGGTAAGGAAGTGTTTCAGGCCCAAGGCCCATTCTTGTGTGGCCGAGTGGGGTCAGAAGACCACATGCTCAAGAATGTTCCCAAAAAGAAGGAACATTCTGTGAGGAGATTGAGGACACCATGAAATGATGCTCAGATGGCCAAGCAGAAAGGTTTAGACCAAATTGGAGTGAGGGGAACCAAGGGAGAAGAAAGCAGTGTGGAGATTAGAAGAGAGGAAAGAATGTAGCAGAGCAAAGGGGAATATTTTCGGAAACCTGTCAAGTTTCCCCAAACAATCATTCTCAACATTTCTTTGATGAAAAAAGAGATCCAAATACCTATGCAGAGAATCACTGGTGGCTTGATTATGTTTCTGAGGCAGTTCACTTTGCCAGACTTTTGATTTTTCTTCCTATTACTAAGGCTTATTTTTAATATGCCTTTAATGATAAACCTTTTCAAATTCTTTTGGAAAATGGTATAATTTTTTCTTTTAAGAAAGAATAAACACTTTAGTAAAATAAAGCCTTAGATAGCTTAAAACTGAGATTGTTTTATAATTTATAATGTGATTGAGTTTTAATAAGAATAATAACAATAGCTGGCATTTATTGAGTCAGGCATTGGACTAATGGCTTTACAAATATTACCATTTTTACTTCTGACAACTTTGGTAGATAGTGGTTTTATTCCTAGTTTTCAGAAAAGAAAACAAAGAATTAAGGAAGTTATCTAACTTATTGTATGTAGTGCCCAGTATAAAGCCTAATTAAGGGCACTTTACAGAGTCAAAAATAACAGAGTAAGTTCAAAGTGGATTAGGTAATTTTGAGAACAGAAGTAAAGGCTGCTGAAGTAAAGGTAGCAAATTGGGTAAGTAGTTAAAATTTTTGACCTATGCTCAGAATAACACTTTCAAGAATTATAATCATGGCAACTATTAAATGAACCATGAAAGTTAGGTTTATTTGCCTTCTTCAACAGAGCTCAAAGTCCTTAAAGAGGACTCTTTTCTCCAAAGACCACGCTACAGAGTTATGTATCCTGTGGATGACTATTTTGAGTGGTGATGCATCTCCTTGCTTCACAGTTAGAAATTTAAAGTATAGAGAATGTATATTATTTCACCTATTTTTAGGCAGCAAAAAATGTGGTCTTCAAACCCAGTACCATATCTGGGTAAAAGATTTGGCTCAATGAACAAGGAAACAAGTAATAGCAACTATATTGCTGATTTATAGGGTCTTCTCAAATCCTGTGTTTGTTTTCCTAAAGAATATTTCTTTACTCCACAAGTATTTCAAGGAACTATAAAAAATGGAGATGAAGATATCGTTTATAAAGTCAATGACATAAAATAGAAATAGCCGTAGCTGGTGTGGCTCAGTGGATTGAGTGCCAGCTTGCAAACCAAAAGGTTGGCGGTTTGATTCCAAGTCAGGGCACAATGCCTGGGTTTGGGGCCAGGTCCCTGGTTGGGGGTGAGAGAGTGGCAACCCATTGATGTTTCTCTCCCTCTCTTTCTCCCTCCTTTCCTCTCTCTCTAAGAATAAATAAATAAAAATAGACAAAAATAAAATAGAAACAGTAGTCACAGCAATTGTACTATCCACTCATATTCCCCTACAGCTAATGGCTATGCTTTCTATAGGATCAGAGTAGGGAGTTTCCAAGGAATCATAAAAACAATGGCCTTCAAAGACCAAGATATCTGAGGCTTGACGCTCAGTTGCGCAACCTTCTAGATTTTTGGTCATGGAGAATTTTCATCAACTTTCTTGAGTCTTGATTTCTTCATCTATGAAATGTGAGGCAAAAAATACTCCAAAAGTTGTTGAAGGAAATAGAGAGTCTAGAACAGAGGAGACATCCCAGGAAGGTAATAAATATCCTTTCAGGTTCCCAACTGACTGTAGAATAAAAATTGTTGCTCACAGCTGATTCAAACATATCTTTTGTTTTTGTTTTGGATTTGGTTTTGATAGAGGTTTTACCCACCTCCTTATCTCAAATATATATTATTATATTATACTATATAATTATATATGTAATGTGATTACTCCAGAAACTTGCAAATGTAGTTTCTGTCTTTGTTTAATTCACTCAGAGCAGTTTGACGTGGATCATTTCTTGTATTACACAGTGACATTAAATAATTATTGACAGCTTGACAGCATGTAGTTACTTTAACCCATCATTCTTCTTTCTATTGGCAAATAATTAACATGATTTCTTCCAAAGAGTAGCCTATGTTTTGAAGCTTCAATGCCAAATAGGCAAGACTTGTCATCTATGGAGCAAGGATGATATTCTACAATAAAACTGGTGTGATATCAAGGTTCAGGCTGGACACTGTGGTCTCTGAATTCAGAAGTCTCAGGATTTTCAGTTTCAGTAAATGCGACTCTTCATTCTGAGGGCTCCCATCACTCAGTTTTTATGTGCAGTCTGACAGCTGAAACACACCTGGCACATTCACCTTGGGCAAGATTTGAGATTCATTCATTCAGACATGCCAATATGTTCTCTGGATTCCCGGTAGAGCTCATGTACCTCTTGAAGAGCAAAAATTTCATCAAGTCTTCATCTTCCAAATTTAAAAACATTAAATGTATTCATTTCAGGAGAAAGACCTTTTAAAGCTAAATGCTTTACTTTTGTTTATCATTGTTTTGATAAACATCGAAAGCCATGACAATGTAATACATATTAATACATCACCCCAAATCTATTCTTCCCTTCACTGACCAGCAGGGGTCAAAAAGTACTCCAGAATGCCCATGCTTCCAGAAATTTCCCCCAACCTTCCTCCTGCATAACCTCCTAACCTCTCTACCATTCTTTAGTTCAAGATCATTAGGTCTAGTTGTGGCTGCTGTGGCTCAGTGGATTGAGTGCTGGCCTGAGAACCAAAGAGTCTCTGGTTCAGTTCCCAGTCAGGGCATATGCCTGGGTTGTGGATCAGGTCCCTAGTAGGGGGCACTCAAGAGGCACACACAGTGCTGTTTCTCACTTTCTTTTTCTCCCTTCCCCTCTCTAAAAATAAATAAATAAAATCTTTTAAAAAATCATTACCCCTAATCCCATCATACCCTCTACTTCTGTTTTTCAGTTACCAGTCCAGGTCTCTTGGTTTATCCTCAATGCTGTAAACCTTCATCACTGTAAACCTCTGCACATCTGTTTTCTGATCCCATCCCCTACTCATCCACAACTTCTTAACCCTTTCCTCTACACCATCTAATGGACATGGACAACAGACTGGGGATTGACTGAGGGTGGGGGGCCGGCTGGGCAGGGGAGAGCAATGGGGGAAAATTTGGGACAACTGTATTTGAACTACAATAAAAAATTGGCACCATTATAAACACAAAAAAATAGTTTTGCAATTTTTTTTTTGTTACAGGACCCTGCAAACTCCTAAAAATATTCAAGGACCTCCAAAGAGCTATTGTTTATGAAGATTATATTTACTATATGAATTGTATTATAAAATAAAAGGAAATTATGAAGCATCTATTTATTAATTCATTTATAAAAATAAATCCAAAAATAAAAATAAAAGTAATAAATCCATTACATGTTAACCTAAATTACATGTGTTTATGAAAAACTCTAATTTTTTACAACAAAAAAAATAGTAAAAAGAGTGAAATTTTTTCACATTTTTGCCAGTCTCTTTAAATCCTAGCTTAATAGAAGACAGCTTGATTCTTATATCTGCTTCTGCATTCAATCTGTTGTAATATGCTATTTTAGTTGAAGTATATGAAGAAAATCTGGCCTCACCCAGATATGTGGTTAGAAAAGGGAGAAATATTTTAAGAATCTCTTCAGTTAATTGTGGATATTATTCTTTGACATTGTATCAAAACTCAGCAAATGGTAGTTCCTCAAAAGTTAGTTACAATGTGGAACTTAAACCATCTTTTTTTTTCTTTTTTTAAATTCATTTTAATTGTTGCTCTTGTACAGTTTTCTCTTTTACTTCCATCCCAGTCCACCACCCCAGCCCTCCCCACCTCCTTCCTTAATAAACATATTTTTACTCTGTTATATTAAAAATCCATTAGTGTATCTTGCACTTTGAATGAATATTTTACCAATTTAAATTTTGTAATATTATGCATCATTCGTTGCAAAAAAATGGTTTACTGAGTTATGCAAATTTTCCAAAGGTTGACACATTTTATTATATAATATTTAAAAATATATATTTGTTATTACTACCCTAATCTCATTAAAAGAGCCTTTAAGCGTTGGAAAGCTTTACCTTATGGATAAAAGTTTTCCAAAATTCAAAATTTTACTTGAAATCTCAACTTTTATCACAAGCAACAAATACTGCCAGTCATTTTCCTTGAAGCAACAGGTTCACTTCATTCACTTATGAGAAACTGCCAACTACCACAAGTCTCAATAGCCATCATTTTGTCTGTCAGCCTTTTTTTCAAATAAAAACAGTTTTCAGGAAACAAAGTGGTTAGTTAAGCTGGCAGCTCAACCAATGACACATGTAGTCTCTTCAAGGCAACTGCTGCACCTCAGTATGGAGAAAAAGCATTTTTATGCACACTCCTCACTTAATCACAGTCTATTGAATAGACATGCAATCAGGGGTTGAAACTGAGTAAGCTGCTGTTCCGCAACTCATGGTCAAACATCAGCAAAAGGCCCTGAATGCCATTTGTCCTCCAAGAGGGGTATTAAGTATCATACAAAGGGAATTGGAACTGTTACAACATATTGACTGATATCATCCTATAGTCTTTTAATATCCCTTTTTGTAAACTGCCAGAAATGAGCTTTCTCATCGTGTACTCACAACACTTTATGCTTATGCCAATTAGGATGTCTTTGCCTACAGATAACAACAAACTTTACTCATATGTTTAGATAATCAGGAAAAGTTGTCATCTCTCAAAATGAGAAATCCCAAGATAGGGCATCATCAGGGTTGGTTAGTTCAGGGCTCGTGGTTCCAAGACGGGCCTTACATTTCCAACTGACAAGTGAATATGTGACATGTCTAGTGCAAAATACAGTGCTGCCTTTTCCTACAAGTCTGTAAGAGTGAAGAAATCCTTCGCAGAGGTCCTCTAGCTAGCCTCATCTCACATCAAGCCACATTGCACCATGTGTCCATACTGACACCTAAACCAGGCACAGGGAATAGAGTCTCCACGGACGGTTAAGATTAATCCAGACTCACCCTGGAGTTTTAGTCAAGGTCACCTTCCTTAAGAGATGAAAATGTGAATAAAGTCAGATTTCATTCAAGAAAGGAGAAAGTGGGAAGGAGTGTGGGGATAAATATCATCTGTGGCCTGCCCATAGCTACTCTGCTCTCGCCCCTGTGCATTAAAGGCTGCTGGCTGTGAACCCTTGTGACTTGTGGCTGGAGGGCACGGAGCTGTACACTGAGCACAGGGCAAGCCAGAAGTGCCAGAGAGTCAGTGGTTCAGAAGCAGCCTTCAACCAACGATAAACAGAGTTGGCAAATAAATATCCAGCTTCTTGGGTCCTAACTTCGAGATTACATTTCCTAAAATTAACCAGTGGAATAAGCCATGGTAATAACCACTTCAGAATGCATGCTTTACTGGCTATCTTTCTTGTGCTGTCTCATTTTTTCACTTTCTTTACCAGCATTTCCTGTTATCTTCCAAATAAACTTTGCAATCACATTCTTGTCTCAGGTCTACTGCTACAGGAACCCAAACCAGAAAAACAACCCCTCCCTCAAAAAAATCCACTATAATCAGAAACTCAGAAGCCTTTTTCCAGTTCTTTGTTCTCAGAGAGCCTTCGAGAGCATCTATCTCCTATACAAGTTCCTGTTTTCTGCCAAAGATGGCAAAAGTGAACATAGAAAGATGGATTCTTGTTGAAGCATGCACACGAAGATTTTTATTAAGTACATAAAATAAATCATGCTGCCTGCTATATCCAGGGCTCCTTCTCAGGACCCACTCCCGCCGGCCTCCACTCAAAAAGCAGCCATATGAGGCCACATCTTGACCCAAGGGTAGCCGATCGTTTGGCCAACAGTGCCCACCTTATATGAAAAGATAAGCAAAGACAATCCAATTTCCTCTTGAAAAGTTAAATTAGGAAATACCAATACCAAGAAAAAGAGGAATTTCACTGGGGGAGGAAGAGCAGGAGTTGGGAACAGTTTTCAGAGCCAGAAGACAGTAAACAGAAATTGTTATGAACTGGAAACTATGAGAAAACCAAAATTATGATGTAGGAAAAAATGATACATGAAGCAGAGGAAAACAATCAGCAGATAGGATCAGTTCAACAGGAAGCAGGCAGACTAGGAACACTCAAGTTTTATTACTAGGATAGCTGTGGAATGGAGACTCAGGAAGCTGAGGTCACAAGAGCTGTTTCTGTTCCTACGTCTCCTTCCAGTGACAATCTCAACCGTGAGGCTGGGCACAGTTATGTAATAGCTATAGAACTGTGTTTACATGACATTCTATCCCCGTATTTGCCATATCTGTCCTGATACCGGTCCCCCTTACATGAAAAAGCCTGATTAAATGTTGAACAACCAATAATCAAAAGCTTTTTAAAAAGTTCATCACAGAAAAAGCTGGATTTTTTTTAATATACAAAGGGGTGTTTAAAATGCGCTCCATGTTTTGGGGCCATGTGAATATACTTAACACAGCTGTACTGTACATTTAAAAATGGTTAAGAGGATAAATTTATGTTATGTGCGTTTTACCACAAGTTTATATATTTATTTATATTCATATATATTATATAACATATATTCTATGAGATAATATAAAGAAAATAAGGAAAGATTGGAACATAGTATAGAACCATAAATTAGTTTAGAATAAAGTTTCTTGTCTTGTGATGTACCCACATAATAATAGTATTTTCCAGAATAATAGGATGTTACCCCTTTGTTAAGAGGCAAAGAAAAATAACCTGTTGTTCTATTCTTAACATGACACCCAAATTGAGGATATTAAAGGAATAAAAGTAATCAGATATGAGAAGAAGTATTTTGGAAAAATAAATTGATTTGCTGTGACCACTTTTCTCAAACCTAGAGAAAAAAGAATAACAAGATCACCTGAAAAGCTCCATATATTTCTCAGGCAGGTTGAGAAACACCCTGGACAAGAGTCAGCCTCATCTCTAATGTAAAGATCCAGCATCTGCCTAGAGTGCTGCTTCAAACAGGAGTGAAAGAAAGATCATTTCATGGGGGGGGGGGGTTCATGTGCAGCCCGTAATTGGGGAGAAACATGTAGTTTTTACATGAGAGAGTCTAGTGGAACTTCAGTTCATGCCATGTCCAAAAGATTCCACTGAAGGGGCAAATAGAAAGAAGCTGAGCCCTGGCTGGTGTGGCTCAGTGAATTGAGCGCTGGCCTGTGAACCAAAAGGTTGCCAGTTCAATTCCCAGTCAGGTCACATGCCTGGGTTGCAGGCCAGGTTTCCCATGGGGGATACACGAGAGGCAACCACACATTAATGTTTCTCTCTGTCTTTTTCTCTCTCCCTCCCCCTCTCTCTAAAAATAAGTAAATAAAATCTTTAAAAAAAAAAGAAGAAAGAAGCTGAAAGTGCTACCAGGTGACTAAGTGCTCAGGAAGGAGTTAGTGGCTGGCCAGCCAGCCAGTCAGCCAAGGGTAGAGATGCATTTGCTCTACCGAAGGGACTAAAAGTCAGTGTTAGAGATCCTCAGCAATGAGAGGAAGAGAAGCAAAGGGCCACAGGGTCCCTGATGAACCCATAAACAGCCCCCAAAAGACTCAACTTTAAATACCTATGAAATCTAGAGAGTATTGATGCTAGATTACCAAACAGTGGCAGGCAAGCAAGAATATTCTTGTCCTCTTTACCCTTCTGCCTCCCTTAGCTCTGACCTAGAGTGGTCTGCAATTGCTTTGGGGAAGGAGGGATTAACCTACAAGAGGAAAAAGAACAACCCATACAGAATCCACACCCACTGGCAACCAGCCTACAGCGAGCTGACTATAAGAAGAGAGAAGCTTTATGTTCAAATGAAATTTAATATTTGGACAGGACAAATTAATTATTGACTACATATTGATTTGTTACCTAAAAGTTACCATCAAAATCATGGGACTTTTCTGAAATTTCGTCAAAGGCCACAAAAGAACAAGCCCCACAGAATAAATTTAAGGAGAGATTGGGAGACAAAAATAAAGTTGCTTTATAATTATACCCCATGAACCCTGCTTATTCATTGGAAGGGTTACAGATGTTTAATTTTAGGAAATAGACTGGATAAAAGTAAAAAGCAAAGGCTCAATCTGATCATAAAATCTTTACATTTTAAAAATAACCAAAGAAAATACTACAAACCCTTATTTACATAAGAACGATATTTTTGAGTCGTAAAGGTACATGCAAAATAAAGCAAAGCATGGCAATGTATCTTAAGTTGCTGTCTAGATAGTTAAAGGAAGTGGGGATTATTAGAACATCATGGATTCTCTATGCAGGAAATGTTCTCAATTGTATTTTCCAAGCTGCAGACCCATTATTTTGCAATGTATGCCATTAAAATTCTAGGCCTAGGCCTATTTTGCTCTCAATATTCTGTAACTTTGGGTTCCTCTCTCTAACGTGTATAGCGAAGCAGATACAGATTTTAAGCATAACAATAACAAGAATAATAGTATTAATAAGAATGTAATTTACTGAACATTCACTCTGTGTCAGGCTTGGTGCTGTAATACTGACATGCATCGTCTTATTTGACCTTCAAAGTGCTACTGTAGGTAGGTAGTTGCTGCTGTTATTGCCATTTTTTCAGAAAAAGACACTGAAGTAGAGCAAAGTGAAGTAATTTGCCCAAGACTGTAGAATAAAGAACTGCCCGAGCCAAACCGAGCACTTTAACTGCTTTAGTGAGTTTAACATGCAGAACAATAAGAGCTGTATGAGAGTATTTATTGACTTGTCACCAGGCTTTGATTTCTGACCTTGCCAGGGTCCCAGGCTTCTTCAACACCTATGCCATGGGGACAGTTGGAGAGGGTAAGTTGTCTCCTGACAGATAAAGACCCCACTTTCACTTGGGCTTGCTAGTGAACTCACCCGAAGTAATTAATCCTCTTAGCCCCCAGCTATCAGCAGTCCTTTTACTAAGTCCTAAAATGATTAAAATAAATCCTCTTTACAATTCCCATCAGCAACACAATTATTAACAAGTAAAGATAATTTCCATATGGTCCTGGCTTGCCTAGAGACAGTATTCAGGAATCTATTAAAATTACTTCTGGCCATCAAGCAGAAAAACAATGTGCTTTTTATAATTCCTTCTTAATAGCATTGGGCCAGCTTGCCGAACAACATGACCAGCTAACAACTGCACAGCATCCCGTGACAGCATGCTGGCCCTTTTCATTCTGGGGCAGGGGAGTGGGGGAAAGCATCTTCCCCATGAATACTCGCTACTTTCTACATTGGTAGATCCTAATATCTTATTTGTAGATTATCCCTCATACCTATGGAAACTGTCCTACTTCTATAACTAAATAATATATTCTTCTTTACATCAAGGAAACAACGTATCAAAGCCATACAGTCATTCCCTATACACATATTATCTTCAGAATAACATCTTTGCTTCAACTGAGATTTTTTTGGTCAGAAATATACAATTGGGTAATGACATCAGCCACATTCTAACACACTGAAGAGCCCAGGGAGAAGATTTCATTCTTTCCCTTGCTTCTGGGTTCCAGTGTGGCCCTGACTGAGATCGTAGCCCATCCCCTTTCCCCACACTTCTCAGCCTTGTGCTTGTTTCCTTGTCATCCTTCCCTGCTCCCCTTCATTCCATGTCCTCATTAACTTCGGTGTCCTCATCAGATGACTCAAAGTGAGCACGGAGAGATGAATGGAAAATGAATTGCATTAGCAATCAGTTTACTTGAGGCTGACCCTGCCTCTTTGTATGTGTGAATTAGGAAATTATAGAGTCAAGGAAATGACAGAGGGGGGAGGGAGCAGGAAGAAAGGAAGGGAGGGAGGACATGTAGCATCTCATGTATTTGTAGCATTGCACCTAGAAGAAATGTTATATGATAAAAGCATTATATTATACCATTTGTACTGTGATAATAGATCTTCAGAATATATATATATATATATGAATGATATATATGAATGATTTTGATGAAAGCCTGGAAGTGTTTTAGGAATAAAATCTGGTGTTTCTTCTTGATTCTTCTACTTGTAACCTTTTCTCCCAAAAAACTTCATCTCATTTGGTTGGGGTGGGGTGGGGAGTAAAAGGTGGAAAAAAGAACATATTGGGCCTTTATTCAATGTGGGTATAGATTTGAAATCCAGGCAGTCTGTCCAAAAGGACTCAATTACCTAGTGATAGTGTTACAATAGCTAAAACCCCCCCTTTTTTTAAATCCTCAAGGCCCATCTGGCTGGCCAAACATAGGATGAACCACAAATATTTATATTGGTACAATTCAGACAAATATGACTTAAAGCAGAGGTTCTTCTCTACAGATAAAGTGGCCTAAAGATTCTTGCACCATGTTGGCAAGAGGTGTGTGTTACGTGTGAACTGTGTTCCCCCCAAATTCCTATGTCGAAGTCCAGATCTCCAATACCTTAAAATTACGGCATGTGAAGACAGAGCCTTTGAAGAGGTGATTACAGCAGAATGAGGTCATGTGGCGAATATGACTGGTGTCCTCATAAGCAGAGAAGATTAGAACACAGACAAGCACAGAGGAGGAACACCAAGTAAAGACACAGTGCGAAGATGGCTATCTACAAACCAAGGAGTGAGGCCTCAAAGGAAATCAACTCTATTTGATGCCTTGATCTCTGACTTTTAGCCTCCAGAACAGCGAGGAAGAACATTTCTATTGCTAAGCCACCCAGTCTGCGGTACTTTGATATGGCAGCCATGTGGACCCAGTCCTCAGCCAAGCTCCCAAAGATCAGAGATCAGGCTACAATTGTTTAAACTTAGATATGGTAAGGATATTTTTTTAAAAAACTCCCAAATTATAATACATACATGGGAGGACAGGGTAAATGAATACAAAATATCATATTTTATTATTTATCAACTTTCAAAATAGGCTGAGTCATAGGTTGGGGCCAAGAAGAATTTTATGAATACTAGAGGCCTAGAGAAAAAAAAAAGATAGCTTTTTGTAAATTTTACCTACTTTTCTAGAACACAGAACATGGATTCTGAGATTCCTTTGGGATCTGAGGGACAAGGAAGGCATAAACATGATGATTTCTATAGACAAATAAAACTGCCTGGTCTCATGCCATGGTCTTCCAGCTTCGCACTGAATATATGCCTTCACAAGGAGTAAAATCTTTCCTGATATTCCCCTGAAAATTGAGAGGAAGTTAGGAACAAAACTCTCATCAAAACATCTACATTTCTGTCAAAGAAAGCATATTGCATTATCTCCCAAATTATATGAAGATGTTTTCAACATTAATACTTAACATTTTCCATTTGGATAGTATAAGCATTATATTTAAGAATGAGCTTTAGCCATTATAACCATCTTCATTTTTACTACTCACATTTTACTGAATTAGTTATGCTCTCCTGACAATGTTTCCCCCACTCCCCTGACAATGTTTCATTGCATAAGTCCAAGGCATGTGCTTGTATGAGAGGGGGGGAGGGGAGAGAGAGAGCATACCTGTTAAAGAGGAAAACCAAAATACCCCCAGGAGGTTAGATATTGTGCATAATAAAAATGATATAGCTGAAGGAATTTCTCAACATCTCTTAATAAGATTTGAGGTATTTTCAATAGGGAACAGAGACCAAATAACCATCCTAAACACTGTTAGTAGTTTCTTGGTGCTTTCTTTTGCTTTTCCCTTTTTTCTCAGTGCTGCTTATCTATTTTTAGCTCTTGGTTCCCATTGATCTTTACAGATTCTTAACCTCCTGTAACTCCACATTATTTCCTTGAGGCAGATTGTCTACATGCCCCATTTCTGATTCTGCTGTTATTAGCCTAATAAGTATTCTCCCTCACATCCAGTGCAAAGTGGTTTTCTAATAGCACAAACAAATAGATGAATAAATAAATGTGACTTCATTTGCTTCACATAAGATTTATACTTAAAAATAAGCTGCAGTTTATATTTTCTATGCTCTAAGAAATTTGCAAATCCATCAGGGCAAAATAACCAGTACATGCAAAATGCCTGTTACTTACCACCAATTTCGGTTTTAAGAGACATTTCAATAGTTGGAAGAATTGTCAATCTGTACTTTTTCCTTTGATTATAGAGGAGACAGCCTGCCATTATACCAGAAATAGTTAATATTACAGCAGTAGGCAGCCCAGAAACACACAACTCCTTCTGCTTTCCAATTTGTATTTATTTGAAAAAGGTGTAGGCAGTCTAGTTTATGCCAAATTCTTTAAGAAGGTGTTGTATGCTTATATGCCTACCTTTTATGAGAATCTTATATTAAGATTTTAGCAAGTGTAAGGTTTATTTTTCTCCAGGAAATGTTTCCTATGTGACTTTACAAATATATTACTTAGGTTTTTATTGGTATGTACTATCTGCATATATGCTCACCACTCTTGTAGGACATGTAGGAAATATTTAAAAAACATAAGATATGGTCTCCATATGGAGTTGCTTACAATTTAGCTGAGAAAAGATTAAGAAACATAAACAATCCAAAATAAACTCAACTAAATCCTAAGATAAAGTTCCCCTAAATGAGCTCTGAAGAGAGAAATTTCAGTGAGAATGGAAATAGAAAACAAAAAGCTCAGAAAGGAAGTTGATGTCATCCTTGGAGTGATCCACTGACTTACTGGCCACATTCTTCATCCAAACCCTATCTGCAGACTTTGACATGTGACTTTGCAGTTGCTCCATCAGAGACTGAGTGTGTTCCCCTGCATCTGAATTTTGGGAGTGAACTTGTGACTTGCTTTGCCTAACACAGAAGGTTTGCAGGCAAAGGCTTGAAATGTGCAGCCGTGGTAAGGCATGCCTCCTTGTGCTTCTGACAGCCTGGAGAGAAGAGCAACCCCAGGTATCTGCTGCTTCCTCAGCCTGAGCCCCAGACCTGGCAGCAACTTTCCAAGAGGAGCCAAATTCATCTGGACTTGCAGTGTGAAGTAGAGCTGAGGTCAGATCAGGCAACTCAGACGTGTGAAAAAAAACTTTTCAGCTACAATTTTATTACATAACAATAGCTGATTGATATACTTGGAGACAAGTTATAGCTTTAATAGGTAAAGGGTAAACCAATAAGAGGGTACTTGTTTCTGAGACAACATGTTTTACCAGCTTTGAATATGTTTCGTGTTTCTTTTATTTTCCCAATTATACACTATTCCACTAGCCCATACCAACAGGGATTCTGGTGTCTTCTATTAAAAGCCAGCACCATCCTCCTTTGGCCAGTGTGGCTCAATTGGTTGGAGCATTGCCCAGTAGCCAAGGGGTTGCAGGTTTGATTCCCAGTCACCTACATACCTGAGTTGCAGATTCCATCCTTGGTCCATGTGCATACAATGCCTGCTCTGGGAACATACAGGAAGCAACCAATCGATGCTTCTCTCTTGCAGAAATGTTTCTCTCTCTCTCTCTTCCTCTTTCCCTTCCTTTCTCTCTAAAATAATGAACAAATGTCTCTGGTTAAGGATAAATGAAATAAAATAAAAACCAGCACCATTCCACTCATTTGTACAAAAACTGTGGCCACTGACTCAGTCCAAATTAGGCTAAAGGAGACCAAAAACTTTCATAGCCCAGCAGAAGGCCTCAGTTGCCACTTCTTTGCTGTCATCACTATTAGATGACGTTGCTGAAAAAATTCACCCCACAGAGTTGGCTCTCTTTCTTTACCACTACAATGAGAGCTGTATAAGTTTACACATTTGAACAGGACTCAAGAGCACCACATCCCTGGAACTCTCAGGGTTATAACCTTCTAAAAAGTGTCTACTTGAATGCTTTCATGTCCCCCTAAGTGGTGACATTTTAGATATACAAATGGCAGGTTGAGAGGCACCTGTAATTTCCGTATAAACTAATCAAGGTTGCATCTCATGATGCTCCTTGGTACACTGGAGGGAAGGTGAGGACATTTGCATGAGGGCCGGGAGCACTGTGGGCATAAAGGCACTGACATCTGCCCACATGTTGGTGAAACCAAAAGGTACTAGACCTTGTGATTGATTCAATGGTGGTGACGGGTCTCCTAGAAGAAAAAGTTTCAAAGGGCAGCTCATACCAAGAACAGAGGAAGGAGTATTCCTTTTCCACTAGGCTCTATGAGGTGTTGGCAGAGGCCTGGTTCTCACACAACTCATGGTGGAGGCTCTGAGGTCCTCTGAACCAGCTGTTTTGACCCAACAATTTTGAGGATGAAAGGACCAAATGTACTTTCAACTCCTTAACAGTTAAGGAGCAGTTACATTTATACAGCCTTAAAATTGTTTCAGCCCTTTGAAGGCAACCACAAGGCTGATGTGTCCCCTAGTGAAAATGAGTTTGACACTCTTGCTCTATATCTAATGGAAGAGACAAAAGGGATTAATAATTAATTAAACTGCAAAAGGATGTATTTAATAGGGAACTATTAAAAACAATGCTCAGCAATGGGGTGTTGGTTAAATAAATTTTTATACAACCATATAACTACTTTGTATTCATGAAAATGAAAGTGTAAAACATTCATTGACTTGAAATGATATTTTAATGTTATTAAAAGAACAGGCAGGTACATGCAATGTTGCAGCATAGCACACCTGTTATATGTAAATAATATATACACATATAAGTGCATGTTATACAAAATATGCCCTAGCTGGTCTGGCTCAGGGAATTGAGCGCCAGCCTGCAAACCAAAGGGTCACCAGCTCTATTCCCAATCAGAGCACATGCCTGAGTTGCAGACTGGGTCCCCAGTGGGGGGCGTGTAAGAGGCAACCACACAGTGATGTTTCTCTTCCTCTCTTCCTGCCTCTTTTCCCCTATGTCAAAAAATAAATAAATAAATACTCTTTTAAAAATGCATATTATACAAAATATAACATAGCAGCTAAATGTTAATTACAGCTAACTTTTGGTAGTGTAATGAAGGTAATTTTTTTCTTTTTGCTTATTTGTATATTCCAGCGTGTCTCCAAGGAACATCTATTATTTGAATAATGAAGAAAAACTAAAGGCAATTTTGAGAAAAGGTTAACACACATGAAGAGCCACCCTCCAAGCAAATATCATGGTCAGGAAAATTAGAAATGGTGAAGCAATGCAAACTCCTCTTTACAGCAAGTCTCCAGTATTACATTCTCATGCTACTTGGTTCTATAACTGGCTCTGAAATGGGACCAATCTCTCTCTGTGTGAACGTCCCTTCTTAAAGAAATTTTTGCACACAATTTGAAATGAAATGCTTTAGGATTTACAGTCTTATGTAAAATCTCTTCCCACATCATCAAAACTAAGAATTCATTTACTTGAGAGTATGACTTATTTTCTATGTTATTTGCATAAGGACTTAAGCACAAGAGCAGTAACTATTTATGCTAAAATGCATGTGATGGCAAACCGCTTCCCATCTATGCATCAAGAGGCAAAGCAGATATTTATGGACCTATTATAAAAATCTTAACTTTTTGCTTGCCTTCAGAGGACATCATAATTCACATTTTCTAAATTCATCTACTGTAATTCTCATTTTTTTGCCCTGAAATATCCAGCCATGTTTTCAACTTCTATACCACCTTGGAAATACTTGAAACAAAATTAATTTATTTAGCACATACTACGTGCCAGATATCATGTAAAGTCTTTTATGAAGCTTTTCTCACTTAATCTTCAAAACAACTCTGCAAGTATTGGTATATTGCTATCCCATTTTATAAATTTTTTAAAATAATGGTACTTAAACAGGTATAATTCCTCACTACAAGGAACCAGGGATCATGGGAGAAATGGCTGATTCAGGGCTGAGGAAGGCCAAGTACAAGGTGAACCTTGAATATTTGGAGATGGGGATAAGGAAGTACTCAAAAAAAGAAATGAAAAACATGGGAAGCAGATTAAATGGGCTTTTACTAGCAAAACTGGGACAATTTGACCATCAAAATGATGATAGTAATGGTTTGTAACACAACTGAATTTTTTAATTAAAGAATCATAAATTCATACTGTGACAAATAAAAGATCAGGGGAAAAGGGGAAGGGTTTACAGGAACAAGTATAAAAGACACATGGATAAAAACTAGGGGGGTGGAAATGGGAGGGAGGTGGGGAGAGCTGGGGCGGTGGGCTAGGATGGGAGTAAAAGACAGAAAACTCAGAAAACTGTACAAGAACAACAATTAAAATAAATTTTTAAAAACATTGAAAAAATTGCAAAAAAAACTGTAAAACAATGAAAAGATAAGGTAGAGACAAGGGGAAAATGTTTGCAAATAAAGCATCTGATGTGACTTGTACTCCAAACAAACAGGGGAGGGGAAGAATAGGTGTACAGTTGTGAATATGCAAAACACAGAGGTTATTCTTGTATTATTAGTATTGTATTATTTTCCATATGAACAACTGTAAACGTACTTTTGCCCACCCCTATATAAAGAATTTTCAAAATTTAACAGTAAGAAAACAATTACTAATTAAAATATGGGCAAAAGACTTAAGACATTTCAACAATGTAGATATATAGACAGCAAACAGCACACAAAAGATGTTCAACATCATCACCATTAAGGGTATAAAAATTAAAAATTGTAATGAAATACCACTGCATACCTATTAGAATGGTTAAAATAAAAAAGTACTAACACTAAAAAATAATAATAATAAAAGGTAAATAGATAGACACATGCAGTGTGTGCATTAATACATACATAGAGAGGGTACAGATAAAGCTCTTCTTTATAGCAGAATGCCAAATAATATAAAAGTAATGACACTTAGAAAATCATCATTTTTCAACCATCTATATGACTGAGTCTATAGAAATATTTATTCAGATGAGAATTATGAATGAGTAGAAAACCATCTGGTGAAAGTTTGTTAAGGAAAAGGATACTTATATAGTATTTCTCAGCAGATAGCTTGCTAACTAAATCCAAAGGAAATGGGTACCTTTACAGTGGAGAAATTGGCTGTATAACACCTTAGCCGAGTGAGCCACGTTAACACCACCAGAATGAAGCAAACTGACTTCAGGTGCCTCCAGGTGCACACACTGAGCAGAACATAACATCACTTATGTAGTGTTTTGCCAATAACACATGCCCCAAATCAAATCATTAAAAACCTTAATACAAAATGGGTGACATTCTATAAAACAACCAGCCCAGACTTTTCAAAAATGACAATGACATTAAAACAAACAAATAAAAAGGCCAAGGTCAAGAGACTCAGTTCTAGGTCAAGAGACTAAATTCTAGGTCAAGAGACTAATGAGGCATGCATGATATTTAAAGCAATATAACATCCAATATAATATCCTGGATTGGATCCTGCACCAGAAGAAGAAAATGGCTATAAAGGACATTTTGGGAGGAAATTGGTTATATTTAAATGAAGAGTTATATTAGATAATTGTATCAATATCAAATGTTCTGAACTTGATAACTGACTATGTAGGAGATGATTCTTATTGTTGGATGGTCCATGATGAAATAGGGATGAAGGGTCATTATGTTACAACCTCACTCTTAAATGGTTGACAATAATAATAGAGATAATATGTACTTAGAGTATGAGAAAAAGCAGATATAGCAAAATAGTAACAGCTGGTCAATCCAGGTGAAGGATATATGTGCTTATGGTACTTTTCTTTCACCTTTTCTCTAGGTTTAATACTTTTCAGGAAAACAAATGGGGAGAAAAAGGAGTTTAAGCAACTTGCCAAAGATACACAATTGAGTGAGCAGTACCTCTGGGACTGAAACGCAGAATAGTTTGTTCACAAAACCAACCCGAGCTCTTACCCACACCTCATTATGGCAACAGCCAGAGTGATCACTTCAAAATGCCATTCTGCTCCATACCTCGCCATGGCTTCCCATCCCACTCAGGGTGACATCTTTATTTACAATAGCTTACATGGCCCCGAACCTTCTACTCAGAGTGAGGTCTGCTTACCTGGAGGAGGTTAGAAATGCAGAGCCCCAGACCCCACTCCAGAGCCACTGAATCCGAATCCACACTTCAATAACATCCCCAGGGGATTTGCATGCACATTAAAGCCAGAGAAGGGCTACCTCATTACTAACTCCAACTTTATCCACCAGTCTCCCTCTGTCTCACTCTGTTCCAGCCATACTGGCCTCCTTGAATTTCTTGAGCATTCCCCACATGATAGCACCCCAGGGCCATTGCACTTACTATATCTTCTGCCTGCAGTAAACTTGCCACAGATACCTACCTGGCTCAGTTGCCCTAATTCACTCAGGACTCTTCTCAAATAGTATCTAATTGATGAGGCTTTCCTGATATCAAATCTCAATACCCCCATATTCCCTCAGGGATCCATGTTTTATTTACTCTGCTTCCTTTTTTCCAAAGCCCTTATTACCCGCCTGACATACTATATATTTGCTTGTTTACCTGCTCATTGTCTTTGTTCCACTACACTCCTGCATATTCCACAAATGTTGGAGACTTTGTTTTGTTCTTTGCTTTATCCCTACTACCTAGAATAGTACCTGACCCATGGTATTGGGCTGGCCAAAATGTTCATTTTTATTTTTCTGCATGATGGCTCTAGTAGTGTTTAGCTGTGTTTAACTTCATTTGAAACAATTTTTTAGACTGTATTATGACAGCTGTCATATCGGCATGCTTTAAAAAAACATCAAAATTGGTGAATTTTTGTGTATTCATTTTAATATTGAAGATGAAAGAAAATATATAACATTTTGGGCATATTATACTTTATAATTTCAAGAAAGGTAAAAACACAACTGAAATGCAAAAAAAGATTTGTGCAGTGTATGGAGAAGGTGCTGTGACTGATCAAATGTGTCAAAAGTGGTTTGTGAAGTTTCATGCTGCAGTGTTCTCACTGGATGATGCTCCACAGTTGGATAGACAGGTTGAAGGTGATAGTGACCAAATCGAGACATTAATTGAGAACAATCAACATTATACTAAGCAGGAGATAGCCAACATACTGAAAGTATCCAAATCAATAAAGTTATTGATGAACATGAAAAATGTCTCTTTTATTTTATGGAAAAAACCATATGGACCTTTTGGCCAACTCACTATTTACTCAATAAATGCTCATTGAATGAATTTATGAGCAAACTATCTGTAATTTCTCACACCAGCCTTCTAATTGTCCACATTGTAGAGAAAATGAGGTTCAGAAAAGTCAAGGGCCTTTCCCCAGGTCACGCAGTTTAAATCTGATATCTAAGTCCAAATTGTATATGCTCTGCAACCGTTTCACCACTTATATCAGTCTGAAGAGGAGTTCAACCTACAGAGTCACTGCACTGCCCCGAGGAAGAAGATGAATCCTCACCATTACATGGCCCTTTACAGGCAGAAAGACTTTTCGCATTTTTTTTTTTTTTGTATTCTTACTCTCTTCCGCAAAGGAATATAAACCTCTCAGCACCCATGTGTAGCAGGGTAGTGCAGTAAAATTAGCAGGGTGGCCACACACAGCTCTCCCCTTGATCACGGGACAGGGAGCTGAATGCCAGTGACCCCCTTACACGTGGTATAAGGGCATTGTGAAGTCACTGCTCCTTACGTGTGTTTCTGCAGCTGTGATGCAGGCACTTGCCTTCTCTGGGTTGGTATCTGTGCTGCATCAGTCGATAGCCACATCCTGTGTATATACATCACCCTAGTTCTCATGTCCTTACTGTTCTATCACCCAGAAATGTATTTCATTTGATTTTAAACTCAATGACCCAAACTGTAGAAATGCATTTTGGTTAATGACTTCATTTGAAGCATCTGACAGAAATGCATGCATACAAATGAAGGCATCCATCCTCTCCTGAGAGGTCAGTGGATCTCAAAACTCACTGAACTTGAAAAGTACTGGGGAAGCTTTTAAAAAATATACCGGTGCCTGGGCCCCGGCACATAGAGGTCCTTATCCGCATGGTTTGGAGTGAGTCTCAAGCATCTGTATTTCATATAAGACCCCAAGTAATTGTAATGATTAGCCAGTTTCTATTCATGTGAAAACTTCATTTCATTTAGACTTCACTAAAATAATTTTCTACGCCTAACACTTTGCTCTAAGGTTTACTGTGTGACTTTGGGCACGTTATTTGAACATGTGTAAGGCTAAGGTATATCACATATAAAAGGGGAAAAATAATACCTCTTGTGAGACTTATGGAGATTAAATGTGAAGGTATCTGGCGTAAAGCCAGACCAGTGGTAAGACACTGCTATGATTAGCCAGTTTTAAGAACCATTCTAAGACTTCAAGAAAATAGACTCGTGCATACACACATGTACACACACACAAAGTAACATCTCAGTCTGTAGCAACTGTGGCTCCAATAGAAAACAGATGAGAAAAAGGAAGAACAAGTTACTGAACTGACCCTCAACAAACAGTGTGGACCTGATGCAATGACCCATGAAAGTCAATAAGGTGCTGAGTCCATTTACACTATTGATTTAACAACTGCTCACTGAGCTGAGCTGTGTTTCTTTCTTTGCTTTCAGTCTTTTTTCAGTCTCAGGCAGGTCCCACTGAGAGGCATCTAGCAACTTTGGATACATTAACAACCTTGATTCACCTTCAAGGAATACTATTTAGAAAACACTGGAAAGTGTAGCTTTGATACACGGAGCCCACTAGCAACCAAAGTCATCTACTTCACCGTAGAAGAAATGAGGTGAATTTCAACAACGGGCATTTACTGGCTGGTGTGGCTCAGGGGATTGAGTGCTGGCCTGAGAACCAAAGGGTCACTGGTTTGATTCCCAGTCAGGGCACATGCCTGGATTGTGGGCCAGGTCCCCAGTAGGGGGTGTGCAAGCGGCAAGCACACATTGATGTTTCTCTCCCTCTCTTTCTCTTTCCATTCCCCTCTCTAAAAATAAATAAATAAACAATCTTTTAAAAAAAGAAAACATTAAAAAAACCTTTAAAAAAACAATGGGTATGTATTACATCATGCCCCCCTTACTTGTCAATACTGAATGAAGTTACATTTGTTTGCAATTGTTAAGCATCATCAAAATAGAGTTTTATTAATGTGGTAAGCTACTATCTAGTAGGATAGAAAAGCTATGCTACTAAATGACATAGAGGAAATTCCTGTAATGAAAAAAGCCTCGCCCTATTTCATGATGCTTTAGTTATGTATTTTGACCATGCCAAAAGCAAAATCAGTTTTTGAAAATTTTATTCAACTTCATGGTATGAAGAAAGGAAGGCAATAAGAAGTATTTGATAAACCACCCATCCACACCACTCCTGCTCCTTACCGCAAACCCAGTCTCTAGTCACTTAACTATTACTTCCTCCCAGTTCAAATCCCATTTCCCCCAAGAAGCTATTGTCAGCACTGTGATCTGTAAGCAGTTTCCTTTCTGCTTTACCACTTCATGATTCGTTTGTATCCATATTTGATGTTTCATCATTTTTAAAAGGTTTTATTCTATTTGTAGACAAAGGAGAAGGGAGGGAGAAAGAGAGGGAAGGAAATATCAATGTGTGGTTGCCTCTCGAGCACCCCTTACTGGAGACCCAGCCAGAAACCCAGGCATGTGCTCTGACTGGAATCAAACCAGAGGCCAGCCCTTTGGTTCACAGGCTGGCACTCAGTCCACTGAGCCACACCAGCCAGGGCATGGTGGTTCATAATTTTCATCTGAAACCTGCTCATCTTGAGGATAAAAGTTGTATCTTATGTTACTTTGTATTTTTCTCATAGAACTTGCTCACAATGTACGTAGCACCTAGTAGGTGTTCAATAAACATAAGTTGATTTGTTACTAAAATTCTTATCCCATTTGTGAAACTTAATTTTCCCCCTCACCATCTGAAATATATTTAAGCTACAACCCATTTCAAAAGGCCTAGCACTCTGGGAACCATTTAATAATATAAGTTTGGACCAATATAATTTTTTCAGTGTCAAATCTAATACCATTTTTGGCTTTTCTCTAAACACAGTCAACCATTCCTTGCTTACCTTGAATATAAAGTATATTCCTGCTTCAGGGCATTTGTGCTTGCTTTTCAATTCAGCCACAACATTCTGTCTTCTCATCTATTCATATCAGCCTCTTTCTTGTCACTCAGGTCTCAACTAAAATCCTCGCTACAGAAAGGCCCTCCAAGACCATGCCGTTTAAAATAGCTCTCACACTGGACAGCTACATGCAGAAAAATGAAACTTGAACACCAACTTACACCATACACAAAAATAAATTCAAGGTGGATAAAAGAGTTAAATATAAGACGTGACACCATTAAAGTCCTAGAGGAGAACATAGGCACGAAAATCTCAGATATTTCACGCAGCAACATCTTTACTGATATGTCCCCTAAAGCGAGGGACATAAAGGAAAGAATAAACAAATGGGATCTCATCAAAATAAAAAGCTTCTGTATGGCTAAAGAAAACAGTATTAAAATAAAAAGAGAACCAACTATATGGGAAAACATATTTGCCAATGATACCTCAGACAAAGGCTTAATCTCCAAAATATATAAAGAACTTACACGAC